>JAWLRI010000390.1:409927-443962 GCA_034781795.1 Crypturellus tataupa
GAGACTCCACAGTCTCTCTGGGCAGCCTGTGCCAGGGCTCTGTCACCCTCACAGGAAAGAAGTTCTTCCTCACATGGTGGTGGACGTTCCCGTGTTTCAACTTGTACCCATTACCCCTCGTCATTATAAGAAACCTGCTGATTTCGTAATCCTTGACCCTGGTTGATATTCAGTATTTATCCTCTCTTGTTACTCACAAAATGAAGAAAGTCTCTCATTGTTTTCATAGGAGGAGTATAAGATTTTGATTTTTGCCAAGTATAGAAGTATCTTTTCAGTATTTGTGCCTTGTCTGCATGTTAAAAAGTTTTATCATTTCCAGCTATAATTGAAAGTTTTAGTGGTGCTAGTCTTCCTTTATTACTATGTTCTAAAGCCCTTTTTATAATGTCTGTATACCTGCCATCTGTGATTTGTTTCAGGTTGTTCTTAGATCTCATTACCACGTTTCTAATAACATCCCATTGGTAATGATAGCTAACTAATTTCCCCTTATTTTGTCCTTCTCCAAGCCAAAATTAGCAGCAAAATCTCTAAGGTAGATCTAGCATTAAATACAGCCTCTCAGGAGGTGGATATGGAAAGGGAGAAATATTAATGAGTTGAATCCCATGGCTCATTACAATTCAATCCCTGTATACCTATGCTTGAATAAAGATCATCTTTACTTTTTTTTAAGTTTACAAAAGTAGTGACATATTTCATATTTTGATGTTTGTATATAATTTTCTAATTAACTTTAAATGAGCTCCTGAAAAGTCATGAGAGAGGGAGAATAATCCCAAACTCTGGGATTTTTCTCATATCAAAAATAGGTGTAAAATGAAGTTCAGCAAAGCAAGCATATTTGTCAGTTGAGCTGAAGAAAGCACATGTTGCTTTTGCAGATAGTTAAGCTTTGAAATAAAAATCACAGTGTAGTCAAATTGCTTCTGTGTGCAAATCCTTCTCTGAATAGCCCTATATCAGTAGGTCAGACGTCATGCCGTGAATGAAAAAATCATGTTGCTTTTGCTGCATTGGAAAGTCAGGTGTTGATATTTTCTATGAAGCTGTTTGCTGTATAGTTAGTGTGCTGGAGCCCATCTGAAGGCATATTACTGTGGAGCCTGTGGTTTTTAGAACATAAATGGAACTCCCCTCCTGCCTGCTGCGACAAATTTCTTGCACAGTCATGTCCTTGAATCGTAAGCAATCAGTGAAGCAGGGTTGCAGAAGAACGGCTCTGGGAAGGAAACCTGGGGGATAACTACCTTTTAGAGGGGCAAATGCAAGCAATAAAACTAGAGCACTGCTCCTACAACTGGCTCCAGGTTAATTCTTGAAATTACAGGTATTGAGCTTGCTACAGGATCTTGATCTCAAAAAGGCTGTACAGGTCCACAGCAGCAGCTTTACTCTTACATGATATGAGAGTTGTCCAACTAAATTAGAAATTCTTGCAATCTTTAATAGACATGGGGCAAAATTTACCTTTAATTACTTTGGAAAATGGTGAACGACTTCAAAGAGAGTTGACTGTTATTCATATCAGAAAAACAAACCTTTGTATATCTAAATATAGATTTAGGACTGTATCTTCAGGTACTCACATTGAGAAAATGCTGTGGGCTCTTCTGGCTCAATTCTGTATTTCATTCTCTGTCTTGGTTATGTGGATGTAATAAAAATGAATAAAACAATAAGGAAAGTAGAGATAAGAAAATTGTTTTAAAAAAATCAAGCTCATGCACTTGTGTTAATCCCTTCCGAAGGAACTTTTTATGAATCAACTGGCTGTATTTTTCCTTGTTCTTACCTTCGAAAAGGTCCAGGAAGATCCAAGCAGGAGGTTTATCTCACCAGGAAGATAGCAAATTTTTATTTTGATATGGATTCTTTATGGACTCCCACTGGGAGAAGAAGGATTGAAAGTAAGCTTTTTATATATTGACAATAATGTTACCGGTAAGAAAAAAAATCTCCAGAAGACATGCTTAAGAAATAACAGAAAACAAAATATTAACTATTTGATCGAAATATGGCAAATATTTTTATCAAGAAACACATTAACAGTACAGTCTAACCTGCAGTGTTTGATATCATATGGGTATAACACTGGCAGAAGCCTCTCAAATACTCATTTAATTTTATATATTCCTCAAAAACATATTTACCCAGTAGGCCGTAACGTTCTTTTTAAGGATACCCTAGTGACATCATAGTTTCTTAGTATCCTAAATGTTATTAATTATTAAAGCAGCTGTGTCGTGTTCTTTAGGGTAGTTATCCATCTGAATAATTGATAACATAATTGCTTATGCTTATTCCCTATACCTTAAGGGGTTGCCTGTTTGCTGCTTTAACATAGCTATATAGAAGGCTATTGATAATATGTTATACATTTTCTAGTGTTTATTCAAGAAGATAAAAGGGAATTTTACTGCTTATAGGTGAGGCATTGCTACCTACTTGCACAAACACTATTCTGTATTGGTCCCTCAGGGAGGAAGTATCACTAGGCCTCTCCTTAAAATATTCTGCTATGGAGAATGTATGTATTAACAGTTGTTACCTTTCTGCGTTCCTCTCATTTGCTTTCCGCCCAGCAGTTGCTGAACTCTCTCCCTCTTGCAGGGGCTCTGTTTAACAGCCCCCGTAATGCCCCAGGGTTGCCCCATCTCAGCTCAGAGGGCAGCGTGAGAAGCGCTCAGCAGCAGCAGCAGCAGCAGCAGCAGGACGGTCGCAAGGATGCGAGCGGGGAGCTAGGAAGGAGGGAGGAAAACATGGACAGATCTCATGACCATGCGTGGAACACGGCAACCGTGCCTCAGTCCTTGCAGCCTCGAGACTTGGCAGATTTGGTGATAAAATTTTAAACAGTGAATTTGTGTGGGTTTTGTGTGAAGTAGTCGTGTGTTGCGTGGCAGGGTTGCCTGTTGAGCTCAGGGGTAGTCAGCTGTGCCCTGATTGCTGGACCTGTAGTCTCTACTGCAAAGTGGGGTTTTCTGCAAGGATAGTTCTCCTATTGCTTCAGCTCTTCATACCTCCAGGAGGTCTGAAATAAAACTTTTAACTTGTTACTGAAAACTGAGAGTAGAGTAGTCTCTTCAGTTTCGCCTGGCTCCACTAATAGTCATAGCCATGGAAAATGAGATACTGCTCATAGTTCTTTGGCTTGCAGGGGGGTTGACCTGGGAAGGAATGGCGTGCAAGGGAATGGAGCTCTTTGCCCTGTTGTAAAAATGGAAAGTTATCCCAGCATGGCTGTAGCAAGTGATTCAGTGTATGAAGAAGGAAGCTGCTCCCCACAGAAGCAGCAGACTGGGGTAACTGTGATGCTTCGGTAGGGAAACAGCTGAACCGACAGCTTGAGAGCTTTCTTAGCTCCTGTATTAGATTGCATGAAATGGATATAATATTATAGATGCCAGTTTTGTGATTAGTTTCATATTTCATCTTTATGAGCCAAATACCTTAAGCTCTGGAGAAATTTTAGTTGGATATTACTTTGTAAGGCACTAGAGAGCTAATTGAAAAAAATCTATAAGTGAATGTTTGACTATTTTTACATGTTAGGAAGCAGCAGCTACCACTTCTTTTCAGTCAGCGCCACTGTAAGGGGTTGACAAATTTGCCCCCAAGATTTGCTTGAAGGAATTGCCATGTGCCATACATACCAATGCGCATGCTGCCTGCGGCCTCCCTGCTCCACTCTGTGACAGGAAGACAATGTCCCTTCCATTCTTAGCCACAGCAGTGGAAAATAAACATGTGGGTATCCGAAAATATAAAGCAGAACTTCTGAGAGAATCTCTATGTGCCAGAGTCTTGCTTTGTCAGAGAAATAATGCTTTATCAAAGAAAACAAAAACAAAAATCACGGTAGACAGCATTAACATCTGTTTTAAAGTGCGTTAAAAGCAAACAACTCAATGTCAATTTGGTCTGACTTTACGGTATTACTTGCCTGATTATGACTCTCTCTGGGGGAGGAGAGCATTTCGATATCATCCAAACCCCTAGAGTACAATTCAAAGCAGCTGGCATTCTATATATTACATAATTACGAAGCGCACAGTGCAGTTTGCAACACTGAAGAGGCACTGGGGGCCCACTTCTCAAAATATTTACAGCCTTTTATTCTTCTCTAAACAATCATTTGCATAGTAAAAGTGATATATAGTGCACCAAAATGCAGATTTACTTTTTTTTCACTTTCTCAAACTTACCTGAAAGTGGCTGTGTTTAGCAGTGAGTACGCAGAAGGGAAATGAAGCTGGCAGCAATAAAGGCTTTAATGTTTTCAGGAAAAGCTTTATGTTTACTCGGTCAGTGAGAGATGGGAATACTTCCAAAGAGACCCTGAAAGCTGTGTCTGAGCTCTCTTGCTCTAGAAAGGTGGAGCATGAAATGTGTCTCCCCTGGAAGCTGAGAAGCCAGAAACCAGGAGAAGCTGCAAGTCCGTAAGCTGACTGAAAACTGTTCGCAACAGTTTTTCATGCTTAAAATGGGATGCAGCCGCTTCATCCTGGAAAAGTTTTGTCTGTGTGTGCTTTTCTGGAGTAACTTACTTTTAATACTGACACCAGTTTCCTTCACACAGGATTGCTAAATCTGTATTTTATCTAAAGAGCAAAAAGCAGTGCAGAAAGCCAGGGAGGAAACAAAAATCTGGTGGAGTTTCTCACATTATATATTTGTTTTAGAAAATAAAGTTGCAGGCGGATGGATAGGTGAGGTGAATGGTTAATGGCAATGATTTTTCCCTACCATGTCAGTAAAACACACATGCTTTCGGTATATAAAGAAACTCCTATTTAATCTTAGCCCCCACAATTTATCGTCATGTCACGTGTGGGAAGCATCTCAGAGCATAGCTGACACCTTTCAGAGAAAAGCCCAAATCTTCCTCAAGTTTTCCATTGTTAGATTCATGTCTGCCAATTTTTAATAGAGAAAGAAAGCACATACAGCAATGTTAAATGATAGATAAATGCATTCTTAAATGTTTTCATGCTGTTTAGTACTTTTTTTTTTTTATCTTCTAAAATACTTTGTTATATTGTGTGTTGGGCTAAACCCCAAATCCTTTGCCTTTTTTTTGCATGGAGTTTCAAATGTGATTTAACCCAAACTTTTACAGGTTATAAATCTGTTTTGGGGAGGAAAAATTATCAGCTGAAAGTGAGCATGGGTAGATTAGTGCATAGATGCACTACAGGGAGCCTGGTATTTACTCATTGTCCGGATCTGAATGGTTGGTATGAAGAGATACAATTACTTGTAAATCTCTGCACCCCCACAAGAGATGTCATCATTTAATTTCCATACATACCATAATGTACTGCATAATTTGGGCTGCAAGTGAAAGTACTGAAAGTAAAGACTCAGGATGAGAAATATCATGGCAGTCTGAAGGGACTCACTGCAAGGACACTGACACAGCAGGCAGGTGCTGCTGCATGGTGAGACCTGCACACTGCAAATTCTATTGAATTATTAACCATTTTTTTCCCATTCACCCAGTGTGGAATATTCGTGACTGACAGTTGTTTATACAACCTATTTCCTAAACCCATGCAAGAGATAGGACAAAGAAAGTGTGCTCATGAAGCAAGAAAGCAAGTACCTTTGCTGTTCAAGGTCATGTTACATAACTATATCCAAGTCACTAGATCGTCCACTGAACAGTATCTTACTCTACGCCTGCTACCAGAGTACCTGCCACAGGAGATACCAGTCAAGATCATCTTACATCTGCTGGTAGAGAAGAATTTATTTGAGTTTCTTCAGGAAAATATCTGCTTGCATTTTGTGAGTTCTATAGCAACTTCAGAAATACTCAGACCTAGGCTACTGGTTGTCTCTCTTTAATTTATCTCTTCCTTTGAGTCTCAAAATCAATCATCCTACTAGCTTTGCTTTTAAGTTTTTCTGACCAGAGAAAAAACAGTGAAGGAAAAAAAATGAATTAAAGGAAGAAAGGAGGTGCAAGGATGACACCTCCCTAATAAAAGTGATTGAGAAAGTGGTAAAGGGAGGCACTTCACTGGACCTCATACTTACAAAGAAAGAGGAACTGGTTGGGGATGTGAAGGCAGCCTTGGCTACAGTGTGAGGGAGAAAGGCAAAAGAAGCAGGATTGCAACCCTGGACTTCAGGAGAGCAGACTTTGGCTTCTTCAGAACCTGCTTGGAAGAAGCCCAATAGAGACACCATGGAGCTGGGTCCAGGGGACCTGGCTGATTTTCAAGGTTCCCCTTGTCCCAGCCTCAGGACCTACCTATGTTCTACCTTGCTACTCAGATGAACAGAAGTTCATCAAGGGCAATGGGAGGCCCCCGTGGGTGAAGAGGGAGCTTCTAAATAATCAGACGAAAAAAAAGGAGGAGGAATGCAGTAAGTGGAAGCAGGAGCATGTGACCCAGGAGGACTCTGAGCATACAGGGATGGTGTTAGGAAAGGCAGAGCCTATCTGTAGTTGAATCTGGCAATGAATGAGAAGGGCAAGAAGAACAACTTCTCCTGTTAAGGAGGAGAAGGGATAGGAAAGGTGATGATAAATCACCATGTCCTATTGCTCCCCTGTCAAATAGAGGAGGTACTGAGGCCATCCTCAGCAGGCTGTGCTGGTTCTGTTCATTACGCAGCAGGAATCTGGTCTTCTTTCTGCATTGTCAGCCCCGTATGACTTGCAGTTGGTCATCTGCAGGACGATAATGTATTTTGTATCTACTGAATGAGCTGTTTTTTTCTGTCCCTCACACCTAATCCTTCACCCTTATCATGGGAGCAGAGAAAACTGATTTTATTTTAAGGGACTGATAGACTGATAGCACATCTGGCAACATAGATAACAGATGGATTTTCAAAACTGCTGGGAACTAATGCCTAGTTTTGACTTCAGTTCTCCACACCCGTTCAGCAGGCCTAAACCCTCACCTGAAATGCAAGGCACTTCCAAGACATGAGGGCTCTTTTAGCCTGTCAATTTGAGCATGTGCACATATAGGTGAAAAGGGATGTATGACAGTCAAATTTAAAACAGATATTTGTCTCCTTGTTTGTAGGGTTTGCTCAACAGTTAATGCAAAGTTCAACTAAACAGTGTGTGTCACCTCTGCAAAATAGTATTCTGGCATCATTTAGCACCTCTCTTACCTCTCTCATTGCTCTGACTAATATAGCATTGACACCTGGCTTCATCTTGTATGGTTATTATTTTGTTTATGGACATTGGAAACAGAAGTTAGAGCCGCAAGTCTAGATACCTTAATGTACACAGTTCTTACCAATAGTTATTCAAGGACAGACCGGAAATTCCATTATTTATGAGTATTTTTCTCATTGTAAAAGATATTTTACAATGGACTGCGTCTTCTAATTTACTTCTGAAATAGGAACTTCACTGAAAAGTAGCCATAATCTTCTGTAATGATGTAGGCAGTGTGGATAGTGAAATCCATATAGAACAGACAACATAAGCATCTCTCTAAACTTATGGAAAACAGTGTAGCTGCTTTGTTCTTTGCTAAATTAAAATCTATATTTTAACTAGCAGATTCAACAGGGGCTATTCTGTGGCATTTAATAAGTAAATTCAATACTATTATTTATAAAGCTCAACAAAACTCAGTGTTGAAGAACAGCAATAATAGGCTTTTGTGACAGTTCAAATAAGGAAGCAACCATTATTCTATTGAATATGTGCTTCATCTTGATATAATTAACTTTAATTCATGTCGGAAAGACTTCCAACCTGTTACAAAAGAATAGGCTTTTCACACTTGGTTCAGTTTCTTTTGCCGGCTTTAATTACATTTACTTGCTACTAATTTTTCTCCTTTGAAAAACTGTGCATAGTAATTTTTGTATGTATGTATATCAATTTGAATTTCCTATGTCCTTAACTCTCCGTAGGAATCCATTACATTCGGAGCAGGGAAAAGAACTCTATTGTGCACAACTAGTGTCTATTTAAGGTGGATAATACCGTTTATGTTATTATGAATAGTATTTGTGCAACTTTTTAAAAGTTGATCTGTATTCTGGTGTTACTATTCATAATCTAGCACTTACTTACTAAAATTTCTGAGAAAGATATCTTTAAAATGTACCTTAGACCATTCAGTTGAAATTGATACCTGTTTTAGGATGCATGGCAGCTAGCTTTTTGCTACTTGAGAAAAGAAAAATCCTAAAGCTTAATGAAGCAAATGCATCAATTAGGTAATTAGCTTAAAAGGCAAAAGAGAATTTCATGTCATTTTTACTTACTAAGCCTTAGGATGTCTTGCTAATTTACACGTTCAGTTTTTCTCATAAAATGTTTAATAGATTGTGTGCTTGTAACTTCACTTATGTAGCTGGTAAAAATAACAGACATCATAGAAAAAGGGTGAGAGGAGGGGAAAGGTTTCTTGTAACTCTACCCTGATTTCTACTGTGTTGTGAACTGCTTTCAACAACTAGTATCTGTATCCATTAAAAAAAAGAACACTTCCTCATTGCCTTTGAATTACATCTGCTATATTTTGGTCGGTGAGATTTGTTTTTTTTTTAATGTAAGCAATATTTTCAGCCTTAATCTTAGCAACTTGGGCAGAATTACAGTGAAAATGAAACAGAGAACTTGCATTTTTATCTTATTAGTACATGTATAACTGATGATGTCCCAAATAAATAGGCATAAGTTTACATATATATATAATGAAATTACTGTGAGATGTTGTATATCTTTTTATAAGCTAAACTTGCATGGTTTTGATGCAATCCTAAATCACTGAGCATCCATAAATCTAAAGTTTACTTGCATGAGGATTTTACAATTGAGTACTCCATCAATGCTGATACAGGATGCTGTCAACAGACAGCTGAAATTACTTTCAGCTTATACTTTGATCATTTTGTGACTTATGTTACTGCTTTCTCACATTGATTAATTTTGAAGGAAAATAGCTAATAAAAGACATTCTATCAAATTAAAATGCTGACCTTGGATTCTGACATCTTATCTTTGCATAAAAGATCGACTCTCAGAGACTGATTGACAACTGACTTTTCTCTGAAGGCAAAAAAGGTCTTACTTACTTTTTAAGGATGAGATTTCCAGAGGCTTGCCTAATTCTTCAAGGTTCTTTGAAAATCACAGATTAACTCCTGATTCATTTTGGCTATTGACTGCATAGCTCTTTAACATTATATTATTGGCCTCTATCTTCAAAAAAATTAAATCGTGTTTAACAGGATTTTATGGATATCTTTCTCAGAGGTACTTGTAAAGTCTTCTAAAATTCGATTTATAACTATTCTGTGCAGATTAACTTTTAAGTTAAAACTGTAAATTCCTCAGGCTGATGTGAAAATTGAGTCATACCTACAGAGATAAAGTGTGCTATGAGATCAATTGTCAGTAGCTTTGTGTAAGTAAGCTGGAAGCTTGCCACATGTTTGGGATACCTGTGGGGCAGCTATATGCTGACTGAGGTTTCTGTGCTTCAGTGGAGTAGCAATAGAAATGTAGGATTTTACTTGCCTTTATCATATTTCTGGGGGAACTCGTGCAGTTACAGCCAAAAAGCAATTTTTGACGACAGATTCTTGTAATATAGAGCATTTCGCTTCAAAAGTCAATTTGTATATCTCTGTATCTTGAGTTGAGTGCTTGACTTAAAGTCCTTCAGATATTATCTATCTATTTCAGTTCTCCATTTTATCTTCACCTTCTCCCCACTGCCTGCTCTCCCTCTTTACTTCATGGTAAGATTACAGTCTATAAAGTCCTAGTATATTTGTGGGCCAGCTGGTGTCCATGCATGCCTGATGTTTGGTCTCTCTGACATTTGGGCTCCCTTCAGCTAAGGGGAGACAGTTTGCATATGCCAAAAGATTCCAGAAAGCCTAAAATATGCTAGAAAGCAAGCTATTAACCTTCTTTTTTCCTTTCCTTTCCTTTTTTTTTTTTTTTTTTTTTTTTTTTCCAGTTTCTCTTTATTTGTGGCAGATTGGCTTAGCCTGCAATCTTACTAATCCTAGCAATGGCTTTTATCTTGCAACGTTGCTGAGCATGTCTAATTTCTCGGCCCATTGGCCTGCCAGCTCCAGTGGACTATCTAAATGGTTGTGAACCTGTCAGCATTAAAGGACAAGAGAGCAATATTTTGTTGCACAGCTATAAAAACACTTCAGCAAGGCTATAGGAATTGCAGACCATCATTTTACCAGTGTGTTTAATACTATTTGAATCTTCCACAGTATTGATACTTAGAAGTAAGAATCATGATACCGCAAATATATATGGTGCTATTAAACTACTTAGGCAACACTTTAAAAAATGGAGATCTCTCTCTTTTCTCACTAACTCTTTGTCTTCCAGACAGTTTGTAATTTTACTGTGGATGTGAGGACATTTCTCTGGGGAGATTTTGCCTGTATTATCAGCTCTTACACTACAGTTTGTGAGACCTCTTTCTCCATCATCATGTGCCCTATACAGCTTCCTTTGGCCCCACCAGCAGCCCCTGACCTCATACTTTGCTGGTAGAGGAGGGGTAGAGAGCCCTGTCCCAGTTATACTGGACTGCAGGGCCAGGCTGCAGAGGAGATGGACATAACAAAATGTGCTGGATCGGTGCAGGACCAGACCACAGGTAGCACTACAGAGCGAGGCACGGGACTGGATGCTGATGCAGTAACAATATTAGCATGAAATAATTGTCATAATACTGTTATGTATCATCATATCGTTGTCCCAGTAAGAAACTTCAATCATTCAGTTCATTCCTGATCCTTGATTTGTTCCATAAGAGAATAAGAAGTCTAACTGGAATTAAGATTGCATTTGATAAGGTTATAAACATGATTATGGGATACAGCTGCTTACTTGGTGTAACAGGGGACTGGTTTTGGTGTCATGCAATTGCTTCAAGTATATATTTTTTCTTTTGAAAAGAGCTCTTCTCATATTTTGAAGCATTCAAAATAAAAAATTTAAATCCACCATACATAGATGTATTCTCGCAACTGTTTGAACCTCTACAAAAGAGGTGGTGAAAGACAGAACTGTGAATCTTTCGTCTTTTCATCCTAGGGCATTTTGGGGGGGTTGCATTTAAGTTTCTTTGTAATAGAGGGAGAATTCTGCACACTAATATCTCTTCCCAGGCTGCCTGGAAGAAAGTCTTTCTTTCATGGATCTTCACAGATTCCTCATAGATCTTCATAGATCTTGGTTTCTCTGGTTTGGAAATAAAAGAGTTTGGAGCTTTTTAATTCTTTATCATCCTAATAGGAAACCTGCCTTTCACTTTTATCTTCTCTGAGTCATCAGACCTTCTCACACTTTGCCATAGAGCAAACATTACAAGCAATGTCTTTTGTCCTCTTTTTTTTTCCTCTCTGCAATGTATATGTGGATAGAGATGGGAAATGTATAAGCAATGTGTTAATGATGGCAATATCCCTATGTAGCAACAAAATCTTTCAGATGAGGGAACTTTTCAACTTTTCAATCTTTTCACTCTTTCATTTTTTTTTTTTTCTCCCTCAAAAGAATTTCTTTATTCTCAGCCCAGATTTGACTATTCAAAAAAATATCAAAATATTTCTACTTTAATTCAGTTACCAAACTAAAAATTTCCCATTGCATTTTTCTTTTCTCACAATTTCTAAGTTTTTGCTCTCAAGGAACCCCCAATTATTTTGGCAGTGAACAGATACAATGCTGGTTAATCTCCAAGCTCTTATTAAAGATTGTTACAAAGATGTCACAACAAAGGCATCTAATTATTACAACTGCTTACATCTGAACAAAAGAAGCTGGCAGTTTTAAGAAATCCCATAGGATTTTTAAGAATAAGAATAACATTGAGATTTTTTAACAGTTTGCAGCAAGGTAATGGTTCAGCTACTTGCAGACTTTTAAAAGTTCACAGTTCAGCACCTGCAAGTAGTTTTCTGTCAAACACCTACGTATTTAGAACTAGAGTTTCAGGCTAAGAAACTGAGGGATTTACCTTCCAGACCATAAGCATTATTGTACTTCTCAGCCAACCTTTGAAAATATCCAAAATTTGGGGACTTATGTACTTTACTCCTTAAAGAACTTCACCATTACAAGGCCCCAGAAAGAACAAGGTTTCCAAATTTGCCTGCGGAGTCCATTAGTTTTAGTACACTGTTATTTGTACCTAACTCCTGTTTTTCTGAAGTCTTGAGTTTCAATGGAAGAAGCATTCTTTTCCTTCCAGTTTTGGATCTCTTTTCAAGTATGCTAAAAATTTCCCAAATTCTTAAAAAAGTCTACAGGAATAAGTACAGAATTCCAGAGAAACTAGTGTACAAATCATCATCACTCATCACTCATTCTCAGAGCCTTTTTATTTTTACATATGAGAATATCTTTTTCTGTGTGTCTGAGTTTTATTTCTCTTCTGACATTTCATGTTAGTAGTTACAGTGGTCAGTAGGGTTAGTATATATTCACTACTTATACATCTGGAATCCTGACATGCACTTTTTTTCCTTGGACAGTATGGTTCTCAGGCTAAGAGACGCATTTTCTATCTCTTAAAAGATTGACTAGGGTGAAAAAAATCTATTTGGCTTTTTTTTCTTAAGATTTTTATCTTTGTAAGTGAACTAAATGACTGTAACTGTAGTTGATGCATCCAAATTAATGCAGCATTTATCACTGAAGATAAACAATTGTGATTAGGATGCTGTAATATATGCTTACCCTCTACTTCCAATCTATATACCTAAAGTATTTCTAAGTGCGTGCAATTCTTCCTTTGCTTACTCAGAGAACATGGCTACTTCTTAAGCAAAGGAAAACAGTGTTTCAGTTGTACCGATTTGATCAGCTTCCAAATTCAGTGTATTTTTCACTTAGCTGTTAAGAAGGGAAGAGAAAAAGGAAAAAACAGGTTCTTTGCTGATTTCGATACTACGTGCCCACAATCTCTGGCTTCTTGCCTCTGCCCTCGCCAGCTCCAGCATTTCTTCCTCTCCCCCCGCAGTCCCTGTCTCCCGGCTGAGCAGGAGTCCTCCAGTCCTGCGACTAGTGCTGAGGTCTGGATGTGCCACTTCCCCGTCTGATTTCTGATTCTCTCAGAATGGGCAAAATGCTCTTCCTACTGGTATTTCCAGGAAAAAGACACCAATGTGAGACTTACTCCTTTATCCAGCTCATTTGTAAGAACTTTACTCCTTTCTGAAGTGTAGTGGAAACATAAAATATCAAAGCTTTTGATCCCATTTAAGGAGTGTCAAAACACAGAGAATTATAAAAAGACATAGGTATACATAAGATTCCAACATAGGAAAACAACCTATCCTTTTCCTTAATTTCCATGTTTTTACCCCAAGCTGCAGGCTTGACCTGTCTGTTGTGGATCATGGAGCACCATGTAGGTACCTTAGCAAAGCATCTGTCACTGCTCACCATGCCTTCTAACATCAGAAAGTCTCAGATGATTTGCTAAATGCTTATTAAAAATAATCCAGATTTTAGTCATTTGGCTAACTGAAAAAAAGTAAAACATCAGGAAGGAGTCCCATGAGATGAGCTATTTAACATAATATGGAACTTATACCATTTGACTTCACAGATATTGGGGGAGGCAGTTTTTATTGACCTGAATTTGAGATTCCTACAAGACAACACCGTGAGATGTGAAAGTTTTCTGAAGCAATCTGTGGGGAAGTAGCTTACAAAAAAAAAACAATAATGCAAGCATAGCAAGAAATACTGTTCTCAAGAGCCTTTTCTGTTTTGTTAGTAGAACCAAAAAAAAAAAGGACTTTAAAAATACAAGTTCAGTTCTGCTTGGCAGTCTGCTTTTAATAAAAGTATTCTTTGAATTCATTTCAGCTCTGACCAACTGTACTTGGTCTTTGTTAGGAGGTCAGAACTTTCATAGAGCTGCCCTAGATTAGCTTATAAAGAAGTTGCTGAAAAAGCATGTAGCCCTTGGTCAGCACGGAGCTACTAATTCTGTTGAGTGTCTTCTCCTTGGGGGATCTGTTCCCAGGAAGTGATGGTGGTTAAAAGCAAGGTAGGAAACTGAAGGATGAATCATTTCTTGTTTTAGAAAATATAAACACTAATGAAGTAGGAGTGTGACAGTTTTGTATGTTATATATTAACCCATTTGGGGGATTTTTGAGGCCTCGCCTAATGCAGCAAACATAAAACCTCAACAACTTCCATTCATTGAGAGTCTCCTCCTAGATTATGCATTGCCATTTTGACTGAAACACTACTACCATTCTGATTCATTTCTTAATTTTTGTTGTTTTGTTATCCTGCTCACACACCGTTTTTAACTCAAAAATACAGGCCGTAGCTCTTCCACCTTCTGCGAGCAGCCTTGAACGGCGATCGACTGTGGCCACCAGCTCCAGCAGAGAATACATTGCGCGGCTTTTCCTCCAGCGTCGTCCTTCCCGTACCCGTGTCTCCAAAGGACACGGACCCAAGTTCCGCCAGCCCCTGGACGGAGCAGTTGCCATGGGGATGCGCGTGTTGAACCCCCGTCCCTTGCACAGACACTCCGGCCTCGTGGCCAGGGTGTTTCCGTGGCAACGCGGAGCCCGTGCGGGATGTGCCACGCGGCCTCCTCTGCGCATTACCTGCAGTAAATACGCCAATATACATTTGGTTGCATTAAGCTACGTAATGGTGAGGAGGAATCTTTCCCGCCGTTTCTGGAGTCTCTGTGCTGGAGTTATTGAACACACGCATCAGAACCTTGCATTAGCCCACATTTTTGTCCCGTGCTCTTTCCCTGGGTCGGATGGGCTGCAGTATCTTTCAGAGGCAGTCATTCTCGGTATCGTATTCTCGGCTGGTGGTGTTCTCTTCAAAGAAAACATGGCAGCAGCACTTGGGCTGATAGGACGTTGGGTTTCTGAGAAGATGTTAAGGGGTATTTTTCAACTTTCCAAGATGCTGTTTTGGTGTTTGTAAGGAAGTCGCTGTCTGCAGTAAATGTACCAGACTGAAGTGTTAAGTATGGGTTTTCATTGTTTCTTTTGATTTGCTATAGATCATTGTCACCTCTGATAATAGCTTTCACCTTAAAAAATGAGATGACACTTCCCAAATTAAAATGGGCCATGTTTTCTTCCTGGGAGTCATCCATTGATGTCGGCTTCCATTTACAGCAGAGTCTGAGCAGGCAGCGCTGTTCCTGCCTTGTAATAAATAATTTTGGGTTATCATCATTGTTTTATTACCATGCTATCAGCCTTTATATTTATTCCCATCCATCAGTGAAGGGACTCTTATTGCTGCCAGGTATGTGGCCCCATTTTGTTTCTCTGCCTGTTTCAAAATACTGGTGCTGGCTTTGCATCTGCCATTACTTTCCTATCACTTTTGGGACTAGCTACAATATGGGTTATTATTAATGTCAATCATTTTCTGTTGGCAAAGGTACAAAAGAAGGTTTCAGCCAACACAACGCTACTTTTAACAGTAGTCTTAATCAGATCATCTTCCTTGGCCAGGGAAAGAAGTAGAAGAGCAAATGAGATGAGCTAAAAGAATTAGGACAACTAAAGACATTTTGAATTAATTCGTGACAAATTAGCTCAGATTGCAAAGAGAGATTGATCTGTTTGGGCTGACTGATTTGGTGCTTAGGAACACGAAGATCAGGCTCATCAAGTTAAGGTGAGGGAAGATATATTTAGATCTGATGTTAGATTGGCTTTAATCCAAAATTGAGAGTACAATCTGAAATTAACATTATGTAAGCTTCTTATCTATACATTCTGCTTGGGAAGGAGCAGCTATTCTCGCTTGTAAGCTGGATAAAAGGCAAATTCTGAAACTGAAAAGCAGATTGAGTCACAGCTGGAAGAATTAATATTTCCTGTCACCTTACCCATATTACCACTACTGAGTTAAGTGCTGACATCCCTTATACTCACTTTCTGAGAAGACAGCAGAATCATAATCACCACTCCTATTCTTAAATTCAGATTCGCTCGAGATGAGTCCTGTCAGTCTGCTCAATTAAAATAAATGCTTGGAGCTGTTCACCAGTGTACAATTTTTAATCCTTGCCATGTGAAAGCAGGAGAGAAGACATAATTTCCATCCAAGACCTTCTGGCATCTGCAGTATTTCATTTAAGAGAGAATTACATTCTTCGGCTTTATAAGTGGTATGCAATTAAAAGTTTCACACGTGAAAAATTCACATGCACTTGACTTTGGTATCAAATTTTGTAGTTGGAAAAATAAGCCATTTACTTAGTAAAATATGGAAGCCATATTTTCAGAAGAATCTTAGTGCTGCATCTGAAACTGTGCAAATACTTTTTAACAAGCAGCCGCTGCCATGCATGATTATTTGATCTTTAAGTGTGCCATTTGGTGCTCAGTTTGAGACTTTCAAAATTGCAACATTTGTTTAGCTGGATTGTTTAGAAATGTGTTTTGGCAGCACTTTAAGCAAACCAATATTTATAGTTGTTGTTTGCAAAGGATTGTTTCTGGGGGGACAATCTACTAGATCCCAAGAGTTAAAGTACTTAGTCAGGTTACCTGAATGTGAAGGGATGGGAAATGCCCTGTATTGCTACCTGGTTCCCCTCCTGCATTTCTTTGGTTAACTTCTATCCGTGTATCTTTTCTCCTCTGAAATAAATCATCTCTGTGCTCAAAGTAATCAGTTTAACCCCTTGGAAATTTAATTGTGCCCTGCCAAATGAAGTCAGTTAATTCTAGTATCCCAGCCAAATCAAATTAATTAATGCTGGCCTTCACTTCTTCCTGAGGTCTTCTCTGCTGTTGCCTCAATCTGCACTCTGGATAAATACAGGCCTTAAGGGCACCATTTCCTTCTCTTTACTTAAGCCTGCTGCCCTGCGTACTCAGCATCTGAGAAACTGTTTAATAGTGGCTTCCCATGCCCAGTAGACTGTGAGACTATAGCTGCTTCCCACTTCTCTTCCTTTCTGTCTCCAACAGCATCAGTATTTCTCTTTTTTAACTGTCATACCTGCTTTCTGTTCCTACTGATGCTTGTTGCCTGTGGAAAGCAGCTCACTGATTAAAGATGATGTCTAAGGATAGAAAGACAGTTTTTTCTTATGATTTGCAAGAAAAAGAAGTCTTGTTAATAGTTTTCCCTGTCATGCTACAGGACACAATGCTAGGCTTAAATAATGTGTGTGGTATGAAATCTGCAATTTGGCATGCAAGTAGTCCTCAAATTAATTAATAGTTGACATATTAAATAATGCATTAATTAGGAATATTTCAAATGTACAGAGTCAAACAGTATGGAATATAGGAAACTTATTAAATGTGCATGGAGAAACAATGTATGTTTGCATTGCTGTACTCAATAGCTAGCATATACAACAATTGATAAGAAAATTTTAATATTTTATGCATGATAAAATTAAGTCTAATGCAAATTGACTTAGTGAAAACAAGCAAAGTAGCGATATATCTTCAAATTCATGCTATGGCGTTCATTACTGTAAAATGCCAAAATTATTAGGCATCTGTAGAACTATAATATCTAATATATTACCTTCGCACAACCATGCACCAAGATATACCCACTCCTCTGAACAGCCAAAGGGTCAATGTCCTCTATCTGAGGATATGGGAAGGTCTCACAAGCATTTTTGGCTGCAACCTCTGTTGTGAGATCCTGACCTTCCCTATAGTGTTTAATTAAGAGTAACACCCTAGTTGAAGGGAGAAAAGTAGATTCCTGTCTTTGTTTGCAGTATCTGCTAAAGTCCTTGAGTATTGTGAAAGCTTTAGAAAATTCTGTGGAACTCTGGTGGAATTTGCTGTTAATGTAGTCACTTCAAAATCACTCATGGTGGAGGGAAAATTAAATCTAGATCTCCAATTTCCTGTGCAAATTCCACTAGCCAGTAGGCTCAGACTTGACAAAACCTTTCTCATTAAAAAAAAAAAAAAATCCCGATCTGTTTTTTAAGAACAATTAGGCATCAAACCTTAAATGAGATCTTTGGACATTAAATGAAAAATTTGTCCCCAGAAGCCTAAATAGACTCCATAAATAGATCCTAAATAGATACTCCAGCACAGCTGAAAGCCGGGAGCTTGAAAATGCCCGTCTGGTTAGCATTTCTCACTGGCTAGCCCTGGGGTTCCTCTTTGTATGCTTCGAACTCTCCACAGACTTCTTACAGAGAGTAGGGAGTCTAGGTGAAATACTTGTGCGTTTACTCGTGTAGCTCCCCTCATAGGCCTTCACCTTCAGTGAAGAACTAAGGAGGTTCCCAGGAACCTGACTCAGGAGGGCTTTTAGCTTAGCCCTTGCTTAGCTTCATCAAGAATGCAATTCTTAGTCATGCTAAGATTTGTTTACTTTGATGAATCTTCATTTAAAGGTGTCAAAATGATGCTGTGTGCTGGATTTGGATGCTGCTTCTGCAGGTGCCAGGACTGCTAACTCAGCTTCTTGTAGGCTGAGCAGATGCAGTAGCAAGTTTGAGCCACTAGTTACCTAGGCCAGGTGAGATTTTTTAAGTACAAGGATTTATTATATTACCCATTTGCAAACAATTCTTGCACTGATGTAATTTATATTGACATTTTTGTTTTCTGTCTCATCCTACCTAACTGGCAATTTTAGTTTCAGCCCTGAGAAGATATATAGGGTTTGGTTATACAGTATTCTACTACAGATTGAATATATGGTTCAGCTCTGTTAAATGAGCACCTAGCAATAGATCATGTGAACTCAGTTCTGACTGGTGCAGAATGCTGAAAGAATTGTTGTGCCTATTTCAGCACCTTCTTAGCTAGCAGACAAGGTAGGAAATACCATTTTTGTTCCATACGAGAAAAAATGATTAAAAGAAAAAAAATCATATTAAGCATCAGTTTATTATTTGTCATTGTACCAGATTTTTCTATAATGAATTTTGGAAGGAGAATCTTATTTAAATGAACAGTGGTAAATCGGTGACAGTAATAAAAGGAAACATGTCAAAAAAACAAATAGGTATCTTGACAGTTTATTACATTTTTTTCATTGCCTCTTAAAGATGTAATATTGTACAGTGCTGCATTTTGCATATTGTTTACTAACAGATTATTTTAAGAGATTACTTTGTGATTTAACTATTTGCTGGCCTACATTAACTGTAAAGTGTGCCTACATTAAGTGTAAAAGAAAGCTTTGCTTGTCATGTGCTTTCTTCTAAGAAAAATAGCATTTTGGCTTGTTCTATTACTAAAGTGTAGCTGGCTGATCTATCTCGCTTAGCCGTAATGTCCTTTGTAAAAAACAGATTCCAAGTTACAAGTGCCTAATCCTCGAGTACTGGTCTCTGTGCAAAAACATACGTGATAGGGTTGCTGTAATTTAGTAAAAAAATAAGTAATTTATTTAGAATTGCAGTGCTTGGGAATTTTCTCTTTTTTCTAAGTTTGGTCATGAGCTGAATAAATGAGAGTCTGAATAAATGAGTAATGCATCATATTGCCAGACTTAGTATTTGCAGAGCTGCCCTTTGTCTTTATGTGTGTGCTTACCCAGGCTCCAGGTAGTTACTGGTGCTACTGCACAATCCCTGCACCGTTCAGCCAGTGACTGCCAGTCTGGCCAGTCTGCTCTCCTGTGGCCTTCTCCAAATGCTGTGGAGCCATTTGTGCCTGTGGCATTCCCGGGAAATCTGAAGTAGTGGAGGAAGTCCTGTAGCCCGGAGTCCACCAGCACGTAACTGCCTTGCTGCCTGCTTTTCTTATACATGGCTGAGTGGTGCGATGGGAGGAGGCTCTCACCTCCCCTTCCCTGAGAGGGTAACATGAGGAAAGAGGTTATGGTCTGGGTGAGGCCCAGGAGCTCTGAGCACCAGCTCTGCCTCGCAGAAAGCTGGTTCCAGGACTATATATGTTCTGAATAATCACATATTTGCTGTAATAAATAACAAATAGTAAGATTAGGTATTTTTAAAGTTATTCCATAAAAACTTAATCACACCTCACATTTTGACTGTTACTTTTCTCACCTGTGCAGTCTAAGCAATGTGTATAGAGGAGCTTGGACAATGTTAGAAAAGAAATAGGATGGTGACAGCTCTAGGGAGTCAGCGTGTCATCTTTTTACCCGAAAACAGTGCTGCAGGAAGAGTGATATTGTTCTTTCTGAAACCTATTCTAACTAAATGAAATATGCCACTGGAGGAAATGGAAAACAAATTTGTTTTGACTTCACAACATGCCAGTAAATATTTTCAGTTGTGTGAAAGGAAACCTTTGCTATGCTCAAAGGAACAACATATTTCTATTGCAAGAAATATTCTTAAAAAGCAAAACAAACCATGCAGGGCCTTTAAAAACAAACAAACAAAATGCCTTTAATGAGGAAACAGAGGGAAAAGCCATCATTTTCACTCAACAACTAATCATTATGCCCTCATCTTGGTAAACATATATTTCTCTCAGTTTAGCTGCATTATATAATAAAATATTCTGGTTTCAGCAAATATGTTTTCTGCTGAGTGTTGTGAAATTTAATAGAGAAGTAATGTCTTATTGACGCTTAGTTTTTGTGACCTTTTCCATCTTGTATTAGTGACATATTGGTCCTCTGTCTCCAGTACTGTGGGATTCTAATAGATAGGATAGAATGGGTCAGATAATGAAAGTCCCTGGAACATTAACTTTCAATTTCATGAATGTCTGAATACTGCCTGGAAGATGAATAACAGGCATTTCCTTCCTTCTGCATTTTAACATTTATGACCTGTTTAAGATTTTAACTCTGTTACCTCACAACAGGTCCCATATTATCATATTAAACTGTGAACTTCTATTTTCAACAAAGATAAAATATTGTAACTTTCAGAGTGAGGTAGGTAATGGCCAAATGCTAATGCTCATTTGGCATTAGCAAATGCAAACTTTTTACCTAAAGTTATCAACTTCCCCAGGCAGCCTGTGTTAGTAGCCTGTAACTGAAAAAAAAAAAAAAAATGCAGTAATTGCTGTTAGGAAAGAGCATTTGAGCCTTGTTAAGTTTGTAATAATGAGCATGATATATGGAAGACAAGCAAGGATAGAGATTAACCAGTGTTTACAAGATATATTGGGTATTTAGAGGCCATAAGCAGTTAGGTTTGATATTGTCAGGATTAAAAGCTGTTAATGATATGGCTGACAGTATAGCAAGGTGGGAACACAGTCACTCTTCAGCTCTTCATGATATGTTAATACAGCAGTTAGTGCTTTTGCAAAGTGCATAAAAATCAATGTGGAGCTTTCTGGGTAGGACTTTTAGATGGTGTTTTTGGAGGGTGTTAGCATGCAGGTCGGAACAGCCTTGGGGGGATTTCAAGAAGACTGTGCGATGTCGAATGCTCTACAAGAAGGTACTGAAAAATTTCCAAGGACACAGATGATAATAATGTCTAATGTTAAATAAAGTCATCAGAATCTCTCTATTGGAAATGCTGCAAAATGTTGACAGGGGAGAAAGAGAGGAGAAAACCCACACTGCCTAAAAGAATTCAGCTGCGTTGCCCATCCTTCCATTCAGCAGTATCCAGAAACTGGCAGCAAAGTTATTAGTGTCAGTACTTGTTTCATCCATTGAGATTGATGGATATAAATGAATAGGGTGGTTAACAAGATGGAAATATAGCCAGTGCACCATGTCTAGATAGGAATTGGATTCAATATCCTCGTAAAAGTGAGGTCTGTGGTTTCTGTTGCAGATTTTAAACTGATCTGAGAGACTAGGAGAGAAGAATGTTTCTACCACACAGAGAAGGAAGAAAATCCACTAATATTTTAGATTTAAATAAGATTTTCTATGGGGAAGTATGAAACATGATGCCAAAAGCAGGGTATGTTACATCAGAATGTTTTATTGTTCTGTGGCTGCAACAGCTGAGTCAGTTCACAATGCATCTCTGAGACAAATTGTATGTCAACGATTTTTCAATTCCCAGCATCAACTTTATTTATGATCTCAAAAGAAGAATTCAAAACATTCTGGGGCTGGATTGAATCTGCTGCGTAGGACCTCATCCTTTCTCAGAGGCTATTTTATGTTGAAATATTTCAGAAATGGACAATGAGGTGCAGTGTCACACCTCCATGGTTCTATTTAAATGTATAGAAATTATAGATAACAACTAATTTTAGATGGGCATTCTTACTTTTCATCCAAAGTCATGAAACAAATAATAGCTTTTTAGCCTTATTAGAAACAGCCCACGGTGATATTTTTGCTTTCTCCAAAGATGTAAGTTAAAGGCAAAATATAGTTTAATAAAGGAGTATGAATACCAAACACATTACCTACTTTATTAAAAAAGAGAAAAGGAAAGTTTTCTTGGCCTGACTCTGTGCAGAAAGACCAAGACCAATACTAACTGCAGTGTAACAACTGTAAAATAATTAATGGCTTATTCCCTTTAATTTAAAAAGTCTAGAGGAGGCATTTTTAAAAATAAGCAGGTAGTTTTGAAGAAGGGATTCCTCAGCATGGGTCTTAGCAACCCCATCTGCTGCTAGCGCACGGATGTGTTTGTGAGCAGCTGCTGATCACGCAGGTGCCGCCTCCTTTCTGGAGGTTCTGCCATGAACTTAAAATGAGGATACAGGAATGTCCTTCATTCATCAGACGACTTTCACTTGGATTTACAGTCTTTTCCTCTTTGGTGACAGACAGTTGCAAGCAGATTGCCCAAAGCCTTGCTAACACTAAGAAATGCTGGGTGACAGGTCATGAAACTGGTTCATGTACTTGGCACGTGTTAGAAACAGGCTCCCTCTTAGAGTAGCCTATTAAAAATAGCTAGTTGCTTTTGAACGCTAGTCTAGCTCCAGCATCAATGGGGAGCTGGAGTCTGGAGGGTCTCGGTGCTCTGGCAGGTCCCAGTTAGAGTTACTGCCGTCCCTCTCTGGACACAGCTGTGACCGTCATTGGCGTAGGCGATGCTGCCCAAAGGTGATGTGATGGTATTTAGACACAGATAAATACTAGAAAAAGTAGATGCCATCTGCTTCTCAAGTTAAAAACGACAGCTTGCCATGGATGTTGCTAAGTAGAGCAGGACTATGATACAAGAGCAAAACAGCAAATCAGACGGTCATCCGGAATGAATGTAATTTATTTGCATTTTAAAATAACCTAGATTGCATCAGTCAGTTTTGATCTACTTTTTCTTTTTTCTTTTAATATACAGAGAAAAGGTATTGCAAGTCAGCATTTGAAAGTGCTGAGGTAAAACACTATATGGCATATTTTTCCCAGATTTCAGAATAAATCAGTGGAATCAATGAGAGAGGTAATCTGCAATTTAAATTTTTAGTTTTAAATCACAGGCATTACTGATAAAGGAAGTGCACACTTTGTAGCAACGATGAGTTATTTAATGTGAACAAAATAAATGTGGTGAAAGGGCTAAATACCTTTTAATTTAATGTGCCATCTTCTCAGAAGTGAATTTCAGCAGCATCTGTTGAGGCAGTCTTGCTGCAACTTTGCTGGACAGCAACAAAACGTCGCTCTGAAATGGTGCGGATGGCTGTACTGCGAAAATGTGTGTGCCAGATCTGGCAGCTGGAGCAGCGCAGTGCTCACCTAAGTGGTGTTTCTTAGGAAAGGCCAAGAAATCCCCCAGGATGGGAGAATTCTTGTCAGGGCAAGAAAGGTGCTTGCAGCCACCAAAAATAACTGTGTATTTTCATTGTGAAAATCCAGGTCACTGTGTGTTTGGGTGAGGAAAGCTCAGGGGAGGCATTTTTGCAAAGGATAACTGATTTCAGTTTCCACTGATTACAGCTACAGCTTCATAGATTATCGGTAATAAATTTATCAAGCTCCATTTTCAACCTAATTAGCACATTTGCCTCCCTTATATAGGCTGGCAATTTCCTCTGAATTTCCAGACTAAATTTATCTGAAGTTAGCTTATGCCCATTTTTCCTTTTGCCAGCATTCCCAGTTTGTTTTGAGGTCCTTTGTTCTTCCCTAGTGCCTATGCCCTTATGTGTCTGCCTGGTTCTTGTGCTATTTGTATGTTTAATCTAGCATCTGCTTTCCTAGTCTGGCAGAAGTTCACTTTGTGTAAATACTTTGTGTGTGCACATACACACACATGAAAATTCACTAAAAATCCATTATATTTGATTTCTCTGCTCTCATCACTTGCAGTTAAATCCTCCCCTCTCCATTTAACCCCATTTAAGCTTTCTAAAATCGCAGTGCCCAGTAGTAAGAATGGATCTATGAACATAGTGCTCCTGCCCAAAGCGATCAAAGCAGAACACATTAAAAGCAGAGATGACATTTAACTTCCATTTGATATAACTGTGAAAAACACAACCAGGAAACATGACGGTAGTTACCATATTTCTTTCATTTTGTTGGAAGTTCTCTTTCCCCTGTATTAACATCTAACACTAATTGGGAAGGAGGTAATAGAATAGTTCATTTATTCATTCAAAGCCTAATGATGCAGTAACACATTGAGTTTTTTTTCTGAGTCGTTACCTGATTATTTTTAATCTTTTCCAGAGCATGAAATTCTCTATTTATTTCTGGGCTTTTTTAAGAAGCCTTAAATGAAAGATGTGATAGACGTATCCCAGAGATACTGTGCCAGAAAATTAACAGTGAATGTATAATCAATACTGCCAGTATCTATTGATTGATGTCAGTAATTACTGCTGAACCCATAATGCTGACTGTTGTCAAAATAGTCTGCTCTTTATGGTGTAAAATACTAGTTGTGCCAAGGGATTTCTTATTTATCTCAATAAATTAAGTGTAATAGTGATAACTCTAGCCAAGTGTTTATATTATATGGCAACTTTGACACTGACCAGAGAGCAATTTATTTAGTAAGTTTCTAGGCGTGAATTAGCAAAGGAAATAGTAATTCCAGTCCGAGTCAGGAAGAAACCCCTTGGGTTGAGTCAATCTAGGCAACATTGAGCTAAAATATAGTTGAAATATAGCAGGTCAGCTTGACTCCACACTTGCACAGATTCTGTTCTGTTTTGGAGCATGTATTTGATTTTAATTTTTTAAGAGGCAACAACCTAAGTTATGTAGCTGGGAAACTTCCTTATTCATTACTGGTAAATGACAACTTATGGACATCAGAAGGCTGGACTGAATTTCTGCACTGACCAGGTTACTAATACAAACTTGATTCTGCAAGGAAGAGTCCAGCAAATTTAGCAGCTCACTGTAACTCTGTCCCTGGTCGTTCGCACTGAGCGCTGCTAAGAACCTGTGCAGTATCTTGCCAACAACTTGCTTAATCGAGGTGTCTGGTGAATCCAGTTCCCTGAAAATTCACGCATCGCTGCAGAGGACTGGAGTCTTGAATTTGCAGTAGCTCTCACATGCACCCAGCTCCTTTCAGAAACAAATCCACGGAAGCTGTGGCTATGTGTCCTGCCATTGAGGAGCAGCGTGCAGTAGTCAGCGAGGTCACAATCTTTTCGGTTTAGCCTGTCTTAGTCAATGTCCAGAGGGGTCAAGTTTTATGAGGGCTTTGGTTATAACAGTGTTAATAGCCACAGCAATAATTCATGTCTTGAACAACTGCTTTGACTATTTGCATGTGCACCAGCTCTCTAAGCATGTGCTTATTCTGTTTGCCACAAACACCCTTCTTCCCTGGCTTCTTGTTTTTGTGTTGAGATCACCAAGACTTTAAAGGAAAGGAAACCATAAAACTTCTTTTTTTATTGAAAAGAACACTAAGAAATTGTGTTCTGATTGATTTAGACATAGTGTCAAAGGCCATATATTAGTGTTATTAGTCCTGCATTATATTAGAGCTTAAAATGCTTAATGGAAGTTGTTAAATTTTATTTTTCTAACATGATTTAATATTGGCAAAAGAATTCTGCTGATCTATACTCTTTTAAGATTAATTATCCAACTTAGCAGTGGAGCTTACACAATGGAAACCAGGCATAAGTATATGAAAGGTATTTTACCAAAATAGTCACCAAAGACATAAGACAAAAAAAATGCTCCTATAGTAGAAATCCTCTGGATCAGAAAAATTTTCCCCTTTGTATGTTTCTGCCACATTCCTGAGTTACAAATGCTATAAATGCTGTATATTTTCCATGTTTAATATTCTATCTTATTGGTAGTCCCATGACTTGGTTAAATAATAATACAGTGACACACTGATAGAAATCTATTAAGTTAAAAGTTGAGGGCTAAAGCTGTGGTAAATTAAAACAGTAGACTTGATGTAAAGCATCTTTAGTTATTAAGTTATTAAAAATAAAGCATCTAAAATAGGAATCAGAAATATCTAAAATGGAATATCTCTGGGACATTGTTGTAGCCCAAGCGTGTCCCATGCTCAGCTGCTACCCCACTGCTGTGCCGCTGTGCAGGGAGAGGGAACTCAAAGTGGAGCCGGGCAGAACGGCAAGACGTGGCTATCGCAGGCCGCAGTAAAGGACTTGGCTGCTGTGTGTCTGCACCAGCAAAGCTGAAGGGTAATGTTAATCTAATCTGAAGTGGACAGATCTATCAGGAATTAAACTGACTTATTCAAGCTGTTATTATTCATTTTATCTATACATTTTATAAATTTAAGATAGATTTTTTTTCCTTTGATTGCATGTCTTTGGGGAAATAACTTTGATTCTGATAGAGAAAAGCAAATCCCAGTACATGCTTTGCCTTTAAATCACTTAGCTTCTGATTTATATTTCAAGGATATATTACATTACTCATATCTGTGATGTGTCAGAACATTGGATTTTGGTTTATGTTCATTTGCAATAGTGTGATGAGAAATAAGCGAATGTGCGGGTAACACTATCTCAGTGTCTGACAAGAAGAGCAGATGATAAAAGAGGCAAGTAGCGTGTTTGGAGGATAATGGTTCAATAAAATTAATTGAACTGGGCAGCAGAGCTCCAGGTAACTCCTCCTGTTCCAAGACTATTCAATTGTCCTAATGACACTTTTGTGGCTGGAATGTCAATCAGACGGTCCATCCCTTGAGGCTAGCCTGACTGTGAGTAAAAGGATATTTTTTCCCTTGTTACAGTATTAGTGTCTGGTAAATATTAGAAAATAAAACTGTAATTTAGAACTTAACAGTAGGATCCAGAATAGAGTCATGTAAAGTAATATTTAGGAGTGATCTTTGAGTCTGTGGGAAGACAATAAAAAGAGAAGGTCTAAGCTAACTGCAGTGCAGGAGGACTAGGGGCACAATTTGTCCTCCCCAGAGGAGACTCAGGGCAATGCTAGGGACTTCCATCCTTCTCCTGACTCTAGTCCCCTCTCCCAGGGGTTATGGGAGCCTGCAGTGTTTTGCCTGTATCAGGATATGGTTTGTAGATCTCCTAAAGCCACTTTTGTTTTCCATCTTGCTTGGTTTCAGTTCTTTCCTACACTTAGCCATGATAGTGGGTGAGTAGCTCCTCAGACTTCCATGGGGCTGCAACAGACACATAATTCTTGGCTGAAATCTCCATTGGGAGGTTTCCTCCTCCTCTCCTTTGTAAGGCTTGTTCAGTCTTACAGTGTGTCAGATTTCCTCTACTCGAATCAAGTAAAGGATGAGATTTGTTATCTACTTTCTGTGATCACTTTGTTTGTGGGGGAAAAAAAATCTAAAAGTCTCCACTCAAACTAGTGTCTATGAAGATCAGGTTTGAGTTTTCCTTGAGAAAGAGGAAATGTGAAGTAAGGCTCACCTGCTGAAGCTAAGAAGCAGTGCGTTCAATGCAGTGGACTTCTGTCATTCTTTTGTCACGGGTAATGAGGTTACATTCAGCCCTTTCAATCCATCTGCAGTCAAAGACTTGGTTTAAAATCTTTATATTACTTTATATTATTAGTACATCAAAAAGTCAGCTAGCAAAAAGACGTGCTGATAAAAGTTTTTTTCTGAGTTATATTACAACGGCATTCTATCTTTCCTTTTTGTCAGAAAAAGGTGTTAATATTTTAGTCATTATGAATTCAATCTGGGAGAAGCAGGGCAATGGAGTTAGCAAATAAGGAAGACAGATAACTTAGCAACCTACTTTTAAGATTCTTTTTCATTCTATTTTTACAGATACAAGTTATTCATCACAGAGAAAAAAGCCCCACAAAATTATAATAGTTCTGGCAAGGTACATGCTATAAAAAAACTCTTTTTCTATGGCACTTCGGTTCATGATAGACACAGCTTTTAACTATTTTTCCTCACTGTCAGAAATGTTCCTGTGAAGGTTGCCACTAGAAGAGTGTTACAGCTGCAGCCGCAAGCACCACATTCTGCTGCTGTGGCTATTATGTAAGTAAAACTCTCTTTCAAAGAGAAAAGTACCTTTTTGATGAAGAACTTAATATTTTGAGCTCTCAGCATGACACACTAAGTCTCAGTTGCCTGGGAAAAGATTGAGATGACAACTCTGAAGAAATGTTTGAATTGCCATCTGGTCCAGAAAAAGGAGCAAAAAAGAAATTCAAAGCTCAGCTGGCTGCATGTGCTCCTCCGGTTCAGTACATGCTGGAGAGGATGAACCCCCGCACGAGGAGTTGCTAAGGATATGCTTATATGTTTTGAAGGTGCATGTGTTCTTTCCAGGCAGATTTTCCTGCCTGGTGACCATCTAAAATGTCTCTCTGTTTCCAGAGGCCATGGGCTACACAACACTAACATGTTTTCCTTTGAACTTGAGGAAGAGTCTCAGTGACAGCTGTTCCTGTGTATTTTCTTCTGTTTTAATTCACCAAAGCCATCACACCTAACTTTATACTTGAAATAACATAGTAGCTACTTTGAAGGTTTGCTTCCAATAACTCATTCCACTGATTTATGCATATTGAATACATCTGAAATTCTTTAGAAATTTCTTCATTATTTTCATCTGCTAGATGTTTCTCTTTCTTTTTGTCATCTCAGGTATGAGAATTCTAGGGATTCTTTAATAAATATAAAGGGGTTCCTAGGACATGTAAAATCTGTGGGTTAAAACAGCTGGAAGCAAGGAAATGCCTCCTGGTCTCAACATAGCAAGGCACACATGCTTAATGGCATGCTTAATGGCATGCTTACCATTAAGGAATGAAGTACTTTAAGAAGATGCGTGAATCTTACTAACTTCAGTGGAACATAAGTACATATGTGGCACTCAGAAGCAGGCGCTGACTGTGCAAAATTGGCCACGTGGGGCTTTCCAGCCTTTCTAAGTTGCTGTTTGTCAGCTTCTGATGGAGTAGTTTAAAGAAATTTAAATTTAACTATAGTTAAATTCTCTACATTGCCAAGTCATTTGGCAGCCTGAAAAACCTGTGGCTGAAAGGACCTTTGTGCCATTTCCACTCCCCTGGTACAAAATAAGAAAGTTCTGTTGACAACCTAGACTGGGATGTGGCAAAATTAAACCTTGTAGGAAAGATTGATAATAAGACAAAGTGCTAATAGCAGTTATTTCTGTGATGAGTGTGGAGTAAACAGCTAGCTGAACAGCTCGTAAAAGTAAAACTGCTGTTAGTAGGGCTGAAGGACATAAAGGACAAATATCACCTTTGCCAGCACAGTAGAGATGAACAAAAACAGAGCAGGATCCCAACTACTGTTGACTGTAGTGTTAGCTAACTCGAGAAGTTGGCCTTTCTCGGCTGATGACAAATACGTGGGAATGAGCACTGGAAGTTGGGTTGCCTTCACTTTTAAAGCTTTGTTTGGTGCTATTGCCTTTTGGCCTTCGTAAAAGAAACATGCCATTTCCTGACATTCTCTCTGCTCTACCTGTAAAAAAGACAGGAATGTGCAAACTGCTGCAGTCAAAACGTAATATCAACATTATCTTGTCAGCTGTTTCCTGGCTGCTTGTAAGTACAAAAAATTAGTATCTCAGCATATGATCAAGTTTTTACCTGAGCTTTATAAATATTCATTATCTTGCATTTTCACTAATTGCTTTGGAGCTGGAGAAAATGATAATTTTTAATCAATAATACAGCATCCTAAAGAACATTTTACAAATTAGGGGTTCACTTAAATCCCGGCATATCTTGTTAATGTTGGTTGTTACATGTTAATTAGTTTGGATTATTTTAATCAGGAGAAGTACTGGAAATGCTAGGTATTGAAATGGAGTTGAGCAGAAATTTTCTGTACAAAGGTTGAGTAATAGCTCCCGTATATATGGAGCAGTAAGTAGTTACTTGCTGTTTAAGCTTCCTCTGTGAAAACAATTGCTAAGGAAAGTAACTCTTCTTCCTAATGTCGCTTAACCATCTGTTTGTGTAACGCTCAGGAATTTCACCATTTTAGGGTACCGTGAGTATATACTTATTATATACTTTTTTTTTTGAAAGGCTAAATATTTTATAGCCCACAGATTTATTCACACAGACTATCAATTACTTTGATACCCTTTGAATTGGCATTAAAGTTAAGGGTCTTGAACTGAAAGGATTTCATTAATTGCACGCAAAAGATGTGGGGCCCATAATTCCTTCGGATGGAAGTGTCACGGATGTTGAGATGTGGCGGGGAGAGTCATTAGCAGAGTGCCACTCACACGGGCTCCTCAGAAAGGGAGTTTGATGTGATTGCCTCAAGCAGAGTACAGAGGGTCAGCGCGGGCCAGTACCCTCAGCTAACAGAAACGTAGGAAGTTCACAGAGCTGCCTGACAGCCAGCTCCAGTAATCCTGACTCCTGTGTCTAGATGAGTTGTTTCTTTGGGAGAAACCTCTTGTCAACTGCTCAAGGCTCTTGCCATTTAAATCCTTAAAAGGATTTTTTATTTTATTAGGTGACATATCTGTAATATTTTACATGACTTCTTAACATTATTGTAGGGGTAGGAGTAAGGTTCAATTAGAGATTAAAGACTAAGAGGGTGACCCACTCCTTATTTCTGCATGTTTCATTTCCAATTTTTCCCTGTGTCTAATGTTCTCCTCCTTTAGCTCTCATGTAATCTCATTTGCTGTTAAAAAGCACAAAGAAAATCTTGACTCTTTGTAGACTGAAGAGATATGTGACTTACCAGGAAGGCCCATTTCTCCACTCCATTTAGCAGAGCATGGACGCAAAAAGATGAATGTGTGAGAGAATTAACACCAATCACAGATTCTCTTTTTATCTTTTTCAGTCTAGCCTAGTGTAAACAGATAACTGCTTATCTTATGCCACTGGTGCAGGACCAGGATAGCAGTTACACTTGAGGGACTGATTTTGCCCCAGCACCACTAGCAGGGAGGAGCACAGCTTGAAAGAGGAGGGGAGGTGCTGGATGGCCGTGCCAGCAGGGGCAGCAAAACACACATTTCCAGAGGACTAATAGAAAAAGATTAAAGTGATGTTAGCAGACAGAAAAATATTCCTCTCAAATGTGTGCTGTCCATCCCACTGAGGGTCAAAAATAAGAGAACTGGATCAAATTTAGCTCCAAACTAATGTTTTCAGTTGCAAAAGTTTAAATCTTAGCCAGTTCTGCAGCAGGCATTAGTCTTAATATGACTGCTGGATAGGATTCAGAAATCATGAAAATGAGTGTTTCCTCTTCTTAATCTTCCATCCATCCCACAGCCCCATTTCAATGGCTGATGCTTTCATTCCCTGAAATGAGAGGCTGGGCCACCAGATTGCCCCAGAGGGCCTGACTCTGCAGCAGGCACAGACCACGTCTGTCATCATGCCCACAAAGACCTGGAAGGTGGAGGTTATTTTTTTCTGAACTACATTTAATTCTGCTGCCTCTCCAGATAGGGATTGTGCATGTGACACTTACCAGTCTCAGCCTCTAGAAGAAGACTATTTCAGAATGGGATTCACTGAAAGACCACTTGTTTCCTAAATCTTTCAGATTACTAAATTGATAAATCTAGAGAAAGGATGAGAAAGAGGAAGAGAAAGGAAAAACCTGGATCTGACTGATTGGTAGCAGAAAATGGTCTCCTGTAAGAATTACAGAGCAGAAAAATGTTCATTTTTGTGCCGGGGAAAGGAGAAGGTTGTGGTGTTTTGTGCTATGGGTGCTATATATCTCTCTGTACAACTGCTTTTTAAGAAGCATGTGAGATGCATTCAGTTCTTGTCACATGAAAGTTCATGCCTAGCCTCTGGGGCTGTGAAAAGGTTTGGTTGATAGTTAAAATAAAAGGTAGGTCACTTACTGCTGGTCGTATTTTAAATCTGAGTGCTGTTTGGGAACTGATTTCTGTCCCCTTATAAGCAGAGGCACCTTTCCCCTTTTAATTGGTATCTCAGGTTGTAACTGTATTATCTGTTATAGCTAAGTCTTAATTTTTTATGGCTGCTGTCACAGTGACAAAGTGTTGCAGATTTCATTTATTCATTCATTCATTCAGCTTAAAATCTTACACCACCTCTACTGTCTTCTCCTTTTTTCATTCACTAATGCCTTGATCTTTAATGGTCAGTTACTTTTAAACACTGACCAAAATTTAATTCCAGGAGATTATTTGAGGCATTTCTTCTTTACTAATCATCTAGATTTCTAAGCCCTGTGTCCCACTATTACACCTGCTCTACTTCAGTCGGATTCATATATTTTGCTTCTTTGTGCATCCTCAGATTCAAGTCTGACATGCAAGCTCTAGCCCTTTAGCTAGTCATCTCTGAGATGAGGTTACACCTGAATTTCTGTGGCACTTAGAGCCTGGAAAAATCATGAGGTCATTAATGCCAGTATTTAAATTAGCACTTTCCTGAGTCTTCCACGTACCTCCTATTTATTGTCCCCTGGTATCTGGTACTTTATTTTGACTTGGCTATAAACACATCCATTTAGCTTGGTATTGACTGGCGTGCTTTAAAAAATGGGTAGTTGCTGCCAGAGCTGCAAAGTGATGGATCTCCCTTACTTCTGGGTATTCTGCATTCAGACTCAAACACATCCAGTACCTGGAATCACTCTTGCTACACAAAGTTACTTACCATTTATCAGGTGCCTTATGAAGCAGAATATATACCTTTTTAAAAAGCTTTACATTTTATATTTGCCAGTGGTGATACAGCTTTTTTTTATTATTTCATTGCTGCCCAGTATGGAAGATGCAGTGTCCCCCATTTAGGGGGACAGTATGATCATCAGAGGGGAGAAGGCAAAGTGAATGACCAGCTAGGGGTCATATCTATATATATATATAGATAGATATAGATGTACAGATATATGTATTATATATGTAGCTTTGTCTGTGTGCATGCACATTACTTAATGTACACATACTCAGACGAATGGCAGGCAAATCTGATAACACCAATGACTGATTTAATTTGATTTGATTTCCTAATTACCCAAGAAATCTATTGAGTAAATTTTTTTTCAGATGTGGTTTAAATGTAAACATAAATCCAAAGTAAGCTGCATATCCATTCATTCCACAAAAGGGAAGGAAATGCATAAATAAGCTTAGAATCGGCTTAGAATTTTTTAATGCTCACTTTATTGCAGATGCCCCTTGATACTTATTTAATTTAAATTGTTTGAGTCATAGATTTTCAGCACATATCCCTCCCTGCAAAGAATTGTAAATGTGGCTGCCTTCCAGAATAAACTGCAATATAAATAAAGTAAAATAAAAATGTTTCAGTAAATAAATTAAAATGTATTTAATGCTGTAGTTCATGAAGCTCAGATCATTTTAAACACCATCTCATTATTTTCAAGGTCTTTTCTTCCCTTCTTCATATTTAAAAATGTAATAAATAAGTAGACTATAAACTGTGAATATAAAGATATACAGTACATATAATAAAAATGTAATAAAATATTGCATACACTGTATATATTTACTGTAAGCGGATTCAAAAATCTTAGAGTCAAATTCAGACAAAACTCCTAATATTTAGAAGACTAGCTGTCCTGTTAGTATAAGGTCTGCTTTGGACCACATCTGCATAATACAGTCTAACATCGGGTTGGGAGGAAAATTTTAGAGTTAATGGAATTTTTATGAAAACACATTAAACTGAAGTGATAGGATAAATAGGGAAGGGAAGGGAAGGGAAGGGAAGGGAAGGGAAGGGAAGGGAAGGGAAGGGAAGGGACGGGAAGGGAAGGGAAG
>JAWLRI010000390.1:444062-489097 GCA_034781795.1 Crypturellus tataupa
GAAGGGAAGGGAAGGGAAGGGAAGGGAAGGGAAGGGAAGGGAAGGGAAGGGAAGGGAAGGGAAGGGAAGGGAAGACGAGGCGAGGGAAAGGAAGGCGAGGGAAGGCAAGGCGAGGGAAGGCAAGGCAAGGGAGGTGTGCAGGCCATAAACAAACTATACTTTCTGGTGCAAATTCTTAATCAAGGTAACATTGATTTCTGTGGATGTTTCAACATTTTCAAAGCCACAAAATGATCTCTCTCAGGCCATCAAAGGCTACTTTAAAACTGTGTGAGCTCTTTGTAAGAAGAATCCTTGAGGATTCCCTGCCATTTTGATCCAAATATGTAGCTCATATTGATTGAATTGAAATTTTCATGAGAAGAAGTCTCCTTGTAGCATCTTTCTGTTGTGGACCTCTGGGGAAAGCTCTGCTCCCCAGATTTCAATTAAATCAGCATTGACCTTGCAATTCCCAGTCGAAAATACAAGATTTCACTTTATTTATTCCTCTACTGTTTTAAAAAAGTTGTTCTGCCCTCTAGAATTGTAGAAACAAACCTTAAAAAATATATCCAAAAACCACTATGGAAGCATTTCAAATGCAGTAGCTAATCTCTCTATATAAAACTCAAAATACTCCATCTGGAAACATGTAAAACAATACAAAATGAATCAAAGCGAATCCTTTGGTCCGTATTTGCATCACGTGCTTAGCTCAGAAACCTCTGGATTTTAGCCTCGGAGGATGTGTGACATCTGAGGATCACCGGGGCTTTGGGGAGGAGGCCGCAAGCTGGAGCTTGCAGGGAGCTGCCCGTGGATTCCCTGTGTCCTGCACAACTCCTGGGATATCCCAGCCGGAGCCAGCAGCAAGGAGGAGACCCCACGCCAAGCTGAGCTCGTGCGCTGAGGAGTCTGGGGACGGAGCAGAAGCACCGTGCAGGGAGCTGGATACACCGTTAAGTAGGTTTTAGCTGGCCCTTGAGGAGCTAGGTGTGTTTTTATCACTGGGCTCAGCGGAACCGAACTGCATGCAGTTCACCCACGGACAAGCTCTTAAAATATGGGGCCTGACAGAAAGTGAACCCCAGCAAATCAGTGTGTCCCTTTGGCCCGCCAGAACGGTTTGTGTTCATGGCTTGAGCTTGAACAAAATGCAGAATGTGCGTCTAAAGTAAAGCTGATGCTGCCTGAGCTCTAGGGCGGATTTCTCATAAACTTTTATGGAAGTATAGGAGTTTCTAAGTATAGCATGGATAGTGCAAAGGCAATTGTGGTGATTTCAAAGCGGTACATTTTCACTGTAAACTTTATTGAACATTTGCTCAAGCTGTAACATACTTTGTGTGGCGAATATTCTGCCTTTGCAAAATAGACTTCTTCAGTAGTTTTAACAGCTCTTTTAAATATACATATATAATATGGTACAAGCTTTTTATTTTCTTCTTTTCCATTTTTTATACTGAAATTTTGTAAATCCTTAGTTTTCATACAGGATCTCAAGCCATGCTCCATTCCAAGTGTATAAGAAAGTAAACCTTAAAGCAAGCCTCATTTCCATTAGGTTCTGTAGCATCGTTTTAACTGTTTCCTAAATTTCAGAGGCATCTATCTGAACTGAAGGGCTTGCTTTTCATAGGAAGCTATTTTGTAAGGTTAGGTAACTCAGAGATTTGTTGAACCTGCAGCTATGAAGGACTACTGGATTTCAATTCCAGTCTGTTTTATTTATGTGGAGTTTTTTTCTTTTCTTTTTTTTTTCCTTTTTTTCTGACTATGGAGGGAAAAAAAGGCAAACATTTGATTTATCAAATAATATTTTCTTTATTCTGTGTTGTTTTACAATGTTTGCTAAAACCATGCCCATTATGGATTTGGGAAGTCTGCCAGCCTTCCCTTCTATGTGTTCTTTAGTAAGAAATGTCTTCCATAGAGACTTGCCCCCAGCAAAATCCAGAGAGGTCAGCTCCAAATTCATATGCCTGTACAAACCAAATAAGATTTTCTGCTTAGCTATGTTTCATCTTTCCTGTTGACACTTCCATATCCATTTCCTGTGAGTATGTAAGAGTGAAGGTTTGGGGGCTTTTTGTTTTTGTTTTTTTTTTTTTTTTTTTTTTTTTTTTTTTTTTTTTTTTTTTTTGCTTGCTTGCTTTTTCTCAGCCATGTCTATCATAATTATGTGTTTTACAGTAGAGTTTGCAGGATCAAAGGCAGAGAGACCAAATAAATGCTTTTCTCTGTGTGCTCTGAACACTTGGCTTCAGTCAGACAGGAGTGTGTGTGTTGACTGCACTTGTTTCTGCAGTTGCTGAAGGGGAAGACCTGGCATTTGTTTGTCAAATTACTAAAAATGCAGCAATTGTTAATAAAGATAGCGAGACCTGCGCCTGGTATAAAGAGCTGCTAAAAGCAGGACCAGAAGCAACCCAGAAATAAAGAGTCAGGGTTTGAAAACCTGGGCCATGGAAAGTAGCCCAGCATCAATCTGATCAGCAGAGTTAAAGTGTTTTCCTTTCAAAAGAGGGCATCTATTTTGGAGATCAGAGGTGCGGAAAGCGTTTTGGCCACTTTTGGTCTGGTGCCTGTACCTGATGCAAAAAGACCTGGACACAGGGTGTCCATGAGTGTAATGTATAAAGCAGTTATTGCCTACCGTACACGCACAGATTCAACAAGGTGCATGGTCAAGCATCCGCGGGCACTGGCCCCGAGGCCGGGCACGAGGGGTGCAGGCAGCGGGTCGGCCCCTGCCTCCCTGCAGCCACCAGCTCTGTCACCGCTGCTGGCACCGACTGCTGAGCCCCGAGAGCTGCCGCCTGCGCTGCACCAGCCTCCCGGGCGGCTTCCTCTGGGATTCGATCCCTTCCGTGCTGGTGTTTTGGAGCCTCGCATCACTTACAAGCTCCATTTTAACCAACTCAATTTCATCTTTTACCCCCTTTTTGAATTATTGAAAGTGTTTTCCTTACATAACTCTTTTTAGGTGCATAGTATATGCTATAGGCTTATAAATCAACACCTATAATAAGAAAAAATATATATTGCGTATATAACTGGGCAAGATAAGTCATACTCCCTGGGGACAGTTGTGCTATCATTTCACAACATATTATCTTGGTATACATATAGAAGCAGTGCTGATAAACTGCTTTTTATGTAAATAGTGAAAAAAAAAAGACTTCCAATGAATTATTTTTTCCAATTTCGATTTACAGTTGGTCAAAACTCTTTTCCTGAAGGCAGACTGAAAATGTATGTATTGAATATCAAGGAAGAATACTCTCTATTTCAATGAATTTTGTATACATATGCAAATTACAGCTCCAGTTTTATAAATGTAGTTTGAAGTCATTATATGGATAATTTTTTACTTAATAAAGTGATTTGTCAGGTTAGAAGACATTAATCCTCCAATAGATCTTTAATTAGAACAGATGAACTAAATAATTCATAGAAAGGCTCAGCCTGAAAACATTTATACACTACTGTATTTTTAACATGCAATAACAAATTGTTTTGGTGTAGTCTGGAAAGAGTGGGACCTACTAATTACTTCGAGGGCTGTAGGCATCTGTGATAGGCTTTTTAAAAGTATTTGATTGGAAATTCAAGTTTTTGAAGATTTTGGGGTTGACTGCAGAGAAACAGTTGAGAGGGGTGGCAGCCAGCAAGGATGTCTCTTTTTTTTTTTTTTAACTGAAGAACTAGAAATCATTAAAATACTCAACATGACATGAACTTAAATGCGAACAGCAGGAATGTTCAGATTATTTTAGCATCCTTTACTCATCTGGCCAATTAGAAGGGTGAGATTGCTGAGAAATGTGCCTGGAATAGTCTAAAGAGCCTCCAAGCAAAATCAAAGAAAGGCGAGATACTTCTCTGTTCTAAAGTCACCTTGCAGATGAGATCTACTAAATGTGAACAAATTACTAGCCTGATAGAGGAGAATCTTTCTTAAAAACTCAAAAGAAGTCAGATGGATATTGTACTAACCTAAGAGATACTGTATGTCATTAAGTGGTATCTTTAGATGACAGAGCTGTGAATTAGGCTCCTACTGCACTTACAGCTGGCAGGTAGCAAAAATAGCAAAGGGCTGAAATCATACGACCATATGAATCTGTTGAATAAATGGTGGGAAAGAAAATTCATATTCATTTACACTGTGAAGGAGTGTGTCTTACAATTCGATAACGCCTTTTAACTCTTGAGTTAGGAACTCTAAAAGATTGAAATTCACACCCCCAAATATGGATTTTAAAAAGGATCGTTGCAAATGATTCTTTTGTGTATGGACAAATGTCTCATGTTCTGCTTACACCTTTAGTGTAGCTGAGCAGTTAGAGCTCACGAAGTGCTCTACAAAGCTTCTGTGCTACGAAGTTGTGACTTCAGTTTGCTCAAAAGCCTGAAGGGACTCGAGCACTCACCTCCTCCTCCTCCTCCAGCAGAATATCTCAGCTGGGTAAAAGGAGCTGCGCCGTTATGCTGAATGCAGGTGTGAAACGAACAAGGCAAATGGAACAGATATGACCTTTGTAGAGTAGGAGATGGGAAAAGAAAGTTAGTTTCCCATGCACCCTGAAAAGTATGTTTTATTTACTTTGACTTTCTCAGTGGTTGCCATAAATACCTTGTACATACTTATGGGCAGACCTTGAGGTTGTGTCTGGATAATTTTTCGGTATAGATTTGAATAGTAGGGACACCTGGAAGTTTGTGAAGCTGCCTGTATTGCATGGATCCATACAGAAGCCATGGATTTGAGCTACTAAATTCCACTAACTGTACATTACATGCCTCAGCATTTGTGCTGATTTAAACCTTTGTCACTTGAATTTCAGGCTGTCTGCCTATTTACATAAGTACAAAAGTTAAAATGTTCCCCGGCCCAACCACTAGTATTAGGAACAAGGGTGCTGAGGACAGAAAGAGGCATAGAAATAGCATGAGGTGGCTAGCAGCCATCTCCTGATGCAAAGGGAAATAATCTAGTAGCTGTTTTTCCAGGAGAACATATATCTAATCTCCATAGCAGACTTCACATAGCTTTCTCTTGTAGGGATCCAGTGAACTCCCAGAATATCTGCTGATACTGACCATAGGTAGAAAACTGGTGAGGGGCAAATTTTTGGTTAAGAAAGAGTATAAGATCTACTTCATAAGAAGAATATCCCCATATATTACAAAGAGGTACTGATATATATCCCTCAGCTGAATAGAGATGATATAGGCAAAAGAAAGTGATGTGTAGGGGAAAAAAAAAAAAAAAAAAGAGTAGTTTGATATAAAGTACTGTAAGCCTCTAGAGAGTGAGTTGCTGATCATGTTTGACTGATGCAGATATATGATTTAGGTCGAGGGAGCATTTCATGTGTTACCTATGGGTGAAGAAAGCACATCTTATAGCTTAGAGGTATTGCTGTATTTCACAGTCATCCAAAATCAGGTGAAGTTTTCTTGTTTCATTTTTTAGTATGAAACCCATTTGTACTCACTTTTTTTGCAAGTCAGGGCACTTAGCAGGAGCTTCAGCAAATTCTTTCAACTCATTTATCAAAGCATTTGCAGTGCCCATTATAAAGCAACAAAAGGTGTTAACAAAAGGAAGCTAGTTTGTATGCTATAAATAAAAAGCTAGAGAACATCAAAGCTACTTGCAAAACCTTATGTTTAAGTTTCATTCAGTTTCCCTTCTTTGCACCCACATGATGAAAGCATATTTAAGAAGACCAACTAAGACATTCTAGAATGTAAAAAGAAACAAAACAGCATAGATAAAGTGAAGTACAGAAAGTGCAGCTGAGTGAGAAAGATGTCAGAAAAGAGCTTGGATGCCAGCAGCTGTCATGAGGTGCTGAGGCAAAGCCCGCAAGAAGAACAGACTTACATAATAGATGAATTCAGCTTGTTATTTGAAAGTAAGATACCATACATACCACAAAGTTATTTTACTAAGTGCCAGAAAAAAAGGTCCTTTAAAAAATTACTCTATGTTTTAATACATGCTTCTTAGTCATTCCTTACTGCTATTAAATTGAAGAATTATGACTATTTCTCAAGCTATTTGAACAGTATTTTCCATTCCTCTTATTTTTCAAATTGTCACTCAGGTAAATACAAATATCCTAACTATTCACTGCAATCATGAGATGGATATTAAAATGAGGAAATACTGTATAACACAAGCATGGTTTCAATATTTGCGTATTTGCAAAAACAGCTCTTATACACTAGACCTTGCAAGAAATATAAAATCTGGCATTAAAGATAAAAAAAAAAAAAAAAAGGGTGTGACATGCTGTGGCATTGGAACGGCATTTCAGGAATTGAGGGCAATTCTTTTTGCAAAGTCTTCATGTTGGTGTTCTGTGATGGTAACATCTGCCTTCCCCTCAATGAAATATAGGAAATGTAATGAAAATTTGTCTCCAGAACAGAAGATCATGCCATGAATTGTGTCAGGAATTATCTTCATTGGCAGAAAAGAATATTCGCATGAGTGAATATTCCCATTTCTGGATCTTGTCTGAACTTGCTTCATCCTTGATGCCTCCCAGGGCTACTGCTTTCATGCTGTCTCCCAAGCTCACATGCATGGGGGAAGCTGGACTGAAGGCTGCAAATCTGAAGAGTGGAGAGATGCCATGGCCAGGCCCCCTCCAGGGGATGGAGAGCCCAGAACTTGCTCTGTTGCGTGATCCTTACGCTCTGAACATCTCCGTGCACCAGGTCAAACTCAACAGGTTTCAAGTCACTTAACAAACCACTCTGAAGAAGCTTTAGCCAGGTGACCCACTCGCCCGGAGCTCAGCTGCACTACACAGTGCCTGGTGCCCATGGAGCTCTGCACTGCGGGAGGCCTCCCAGCCCGGGACAGCCCGCAGGCAGCAAGAGCCTGATGAGGCAGAGCTGGGCACCCAGCGGTGGTGGAGGAGGAGGCCCAGTCTGGGGAGGAGGATGAGCGTAAGGCTGGGCAAAGTTTTTGTACAGAAAGCTGTCCTGGTACAAGCCTAACTATGCAAAACGTAGTCTCTACTTGTTCCATCACAACTTTCATATTGAGTGGAATTGATAATTCTGTACCTTCTAATACTACTTTAATATTCTGTTGTAATATTAAACTAATCATGCAAGTAAGGAGTTGTAGCATATGCCGCTATTCTGAGATCACAAGTCAGGAAAGAGTTGTATCTTCCTGTGGCATTTGAAAGTGCTTAAGTATCTAAGTATCTGGAGTTTTTGTGTGGATCTATTTCACCTTTATATGTGAATATGTGAATGTGCAAATAATTGGATTTGTTTTTTGGGTTTTTTTTAACGGTAGTCTTCTGATAATCATTGTAAGCCATTCTTCTGGACACACTTATTGTTTTGTATGTTATGGCCAAGAAATATGAATTAGGTTCCTTTACCTATTGTGAACCAAGTGGCTGCTGTTATTTTATTCTTTGTAATTTAGAGTAGTGCCAAGCAGGACACTGTCTCCTTGTTTTAGTTTGAGGGTAAAGCATCTTAAATGCTTATGATGTAGGCATCCACATGTGAACTGGTGGTCTAGATCCCCTTTCTGTCAGTCAGTAACAAGGGATTGCCCTTTTTAGCATGTATTTGTAACATCCTATTGTTGGTGCTAAAAATACAGGCAGTTTTCTCCACTGATGTTAAAAGTAGACTAGATGTCTCTCTTTCTTAGATATTTAGAGTTATGTGATGCTTCTTCACGTAGGTCAAACCTATCCCTTAACTGTGGCAAATGCACAGAGATGCAGAGCTTGGGAGCATTACTTACCGGGTGTTCAAGCTGACTTTTGTCAGCTTTAAAAAAAAGAAAAGTTTAGGGAAAACTAGAATTCGCTTTCATATGGCTGGTAATACTTAAGTAGTAGCTATGCTGTATGGCTTCATACCTAGCCCTGTTAGAAATAATAGAGAGAAGGATTTGTGGGCAGAGAGCGGGTAAAGATGGTCAGAGTTGAAGGCTAAAAGCAATTTATCAAGTGTCTTTACTGTACGACAAATTCTATTTATTCTGGAGCTGTTTATCATGTAACAGTTGTTGTTGTGATTCATCATAAACTGTGCCTCTATCTTGCCACTGCAGGTGGTCCGAAGTAGGCAGGGACTTTTCTTCAATTTCGACGCAGGGGACTAGCAGGGGCTCATAATTCTAGCTGCCTCTGCTAAGGTTTCATGGAGGCTGTTATTTCTGTCATGCTTTACCTAAATTTCTGTCAATGTTTTAAAGTGTAATAAGCTTGGCAAAAGATTGTTTGTTATGTCCTAATTACTTGATGACTTGACAAAAGAATGTGCCTTTCTGCTAATGATAATGCTGCTGCTGCTGCTACAGAAGCTTCTCTGAATTATAAAATGAAGGTTTCTGTGTTGGTTAGATGAGGAAATATTAGATGAGGAAATATTAAACAATTTTTTTTATATCCTTCTAAATTGTAATGTTTGAAAATGAAACCCTCCTAGAAGATAGCAATAAAACTTACTAACAAAGGAGGAAGTCTGATGTATATGCATCAGTCAGACCAAAATATATATATTTAGGGTTATAGCATTTAAAAAACTAAACCAGATCTATATCACAGTATCTTCACAGGTAAATGTTTTAAATCACTTAAGAGACCAATGTAACACAAACTATGATCTCTACTTTTTTTCCATATGAAGGTATTCATACATAGTCCTGCCTTTGTGCAAGTATTTCTAGCACCAATGATGTGTATGAAGGAAGAGCAGGTCCAATGATAGTGTAATGTAGCTATCAGGAATGAAAAGCAACAATGAGAAGATAGCTCGTGTCTGATGAAAGAAGCAAAAATTAAAAGAGAATAAGAATGGAAAATACTTCCCTTTGCCTCTAACATATTTGGTTGCATAATTCAGTCAATATGTAAGATAAGAAAGGTATTTTACTTAAATTTCTGAGTTTTTGCAAATGAAAATTTAATGAAGCAGAAAGTGGTGACTCCAAGCTAATAAAAGCTGTTGTTCATTTGTGGTTAACAGATTGGAATAAATGGAAGATAAAAGCGATGCTGAAATTTAGTAATTCACTGATAATATGTTTAAATTCAGTAGCGCAAGGGAAAGAAAAACATTCATTAGGTTCTGAAAATAATATCCATGGGTATAGTTACCAGAAAGAGGCTCAGCTTGGAAACTTCTAAATTTCATTAGGGATTTCTTGTAGATTTTCAGTTATATGTTAGATATATGTATGTTTTCTGTAATCAATATTCTTTTTTTTTTTTTTTAAGAAGTGGAATCCATTTTCAAAAGGCATATTAATATGGAATTCTTCCCTTGATTCAGAAGTAGTTTAGAAACAAGGTTATTATTGTTGTTAAATTCTTGACACCTTGGAGCAGGATTTATGTGAAATTACCTTCTTCACATCTTCTGGGTGTTAAAAGTTGCCTGTAGAAGGAAGTACTTTTTCTTGGGTTGTGGTTGCATTGGAGACATTGAACTCACTGTTTAATACTCTCAGTCTCTCTAGTGTGCATGTTCTTTTTGAAGCTCAGTTCTGATCTGCTGACACTATTCTTTTAATTTTTACAGTGTAAGTGCCTCTCTAGAGAGGGGATTTAGCAATCAATTATTTGGACTTTTCATTCATTTTTTAATGATTATTTTTTTCCTTATTCTGTTCATGATATCATTCTTCTGAAGGAGTTACCTAACTGAGCAGACTAACTTCCATGTGTTCTTTGCTTATCTTTCTCAAGCTAAAAAAAAAAATGATAGATGGACAGTAAAGTTTGTGTTTCACAGTAAAAATTTCAGTTCAAAACCTAATGAAACATTTTGAAATCTGCACTAAAGCCTAGACTTTCAAATCCTCCTGGGTCTTATTTCTTAGTAGTGGAGGCAGCAGGTGGCGGACTGTTAGTGAGCATAGACTTTTTTTTTTTTTTTAAGGTGGCAATCTCAATGCTTCTGTCTTTAAATAGCACTTTCTAAACGGTAGAGGTAGAAATACAGTTAAAGACTAGAGGATTTGAGGGATGTTTTTGTTTATTTCAAGTTTGGTTTGCAGCAAATGCATCTCTATTTAAAAAGACTCTGGAAGTTTATGCAAGAGGACTGCACAATTCATTTGCAAAGAAGTGACATAAATTAAAAAGTGCGTTGTAGTTAAAAGAAATAAATATTGTGGAATCTTTTCCTGTGGTCATCTTAAAGACTCCCTGTGGCAAAAGTTTGAAGGCATGTCGGATCCTGCATTCTTCAAACATTAACAAAATGTATTACTTGTTTCAATTGAATAGGTTCTTATTTTAGTAATGCCTTAGGCTTTTACTGTTTGTTACAGACTCTTTTCCTTTTGACAGGAAAGAAGCAAGAGACCATTGTGTCAACTCACATGAGCTGCATAAGAAGCAGCATAACATTTTCAGTGAATCCAAGGTTCTTACTGCACTGCTTTTCTTAATATCCATATCTTTTATTTTGGAGTGAATATCTTTTTCAAAAGTAATTATGAAGATTTCCCTCTCTTCCAGGGTTGAAAAGAAAATGTTGCAGATAAGGGTTTTTTGGTATTTTCCTTTAATTGTATGGTCTACCAGTTGTACTTTGATAGCAGGAGCTTGACAGCAGGAGCTATTACTTAACATAATGATCTATGAACCTTCACAAAAACTTGAGCTAAGTAACTAATCAGTGCATTTGTAATCAATCAGATTCTATATACCACTCAAATGTCTCTTAATAATATACTTTAAAGAACAAATAATTCTGTGTTTAAGTGCAGTTTCATTGCATTGGTCGTCTCTAGTAGAGAACATTCTGTAAATTACAAACAAGTGCTATTACTTTTGTAGCTTATCATGTGTCTAGAGCATTTTATTGTATTTACAAATATAAGTTGCTTATATATTCAAATAGAGGAATAGAAAGATTGTTTTCCCCCTCTTTGCTTTTATGTCTAACTTTATTTTAGAAAGGCAGTTTAACAGGTAAGGGTCACTTGCTTGTAACTTAAGTACCACATGGAATAATAACTTCCAGGACCTTGAGTGTGGGGGTTTGTTTGTTTGTTTTTATGATTTTGGCACGTCTAACACGTTGTTAGAAAGCATGCATCTCACGTGTTTGACAGAAGTGTTTCCCTTGGCAAAATACCAGATGCGCTATATCTTCCCTGAAGTGGTAAGGGGAGACTGAACGTTCTACAGCTACCAAGAACACAGGTGGTGGTCTACACACTGGTGGTGGTCTGCTGCAGCTGTATGGCTCAACCGGCTCACCTGAGCAGTCTCATCCCCGGAGAGTTTTCTTCCTGTGCTTCTCCTCCAACATGCAGACACTCGGTCCCTGTAAAGGTCTGACGATTTCACTTTGCCTTCTCCCCTATTCAGTAGCATTTTCCAGGGAAATAGTGTCAAATCCCTGTGAGTTCCAGGGGGAGACAATATTTAGCTGTTGAAGTGCAGAAATCATCCAACCTCAGTTTTCAGATATCACTAGCGCTTGTGGGAATTGCATTTTGCTAATACTTGATTTCAGATTATGCAAGGAGATCTTTTTTCAGAGAATGAATGCAAACAACTGGGAAATCGACCACTCTGATCTAATCTGCTCTCTGAATATTCATGCCTTAAGAATTTTCAGAATACGCTTCATTCTTTCAATTAACTGCTTGGAATAAATGTTATTTTCAAAAATGCAAAACTTGCTCAATTTATTAACTGACACAAAGAAAGATATGCTAAGATGAGTCAAAGGGTGCTTTTCTTCTATGCATAATGCATTTCCCTCCTCATCTCTATCCCAGTCTTTCTGATTCATTACGTGAAAGCTACATTAAGTTTAATGGAAAACATATTTTAAGAAATAGATAAAAATGTAAACTCATAGAAGTGGGAAAAGTCAGGATTCTTTTTCATATTTTGTATAGGTATGCTGGATTTCATTACTGAGCTTTGCAATGATGAATTTAAAATATTTTAAAAAAGCTTTTCAACAACTTTTTTGTTTTTGTAAATGCAACTTAAGTAAATAATACTATTTGACTTTGTGAAGAAAATGTGAGCAAGGTATACTTTGTTTGGAAGAAGAATAGAGAGATGTAAGGGCTCTTCGTTGTCTGATAGAATAAAATTATTAGACTTTTTCTCTCACTAGCTGAATGGCTTTGGCAATTCAGAAGATTCAAAGCAGCTTTCTTAATTGTGCTTGTCATAGTCATTTTTTCATGAAATTGCATCTTTCATTAAATTTGTGATGGGAAGCAAATGTATTTCATTTGGGGACTCCATTTTAGGATTTTTTTTTCTTTTAATTTGTGTTCTATCACCCTGGTATGAACTGGCAAAGACTAACAGAAATGAAAACACATGGAGAAACTAGTCAGTCTGCCATTCTGATGGCCTGACTGATTTCTTGTTCCTGGTGATCAGGGAAAGCAATGTTTAATTTAGTTCACTTACCTTTCGAACAAAAAACTATGTGCAAATGATACTAGAAGTGTTCTAAAATATTTCATTAAACTAGCTTCACTAATAACAAGATGGTGATAACTTGTTGCAAGCTTTTTAGTACATCCCCTGTAAAAGCTATGGTTAAAAGCACCCTTTCAGTTAAGCCCTTATTTTCATGTGATACTGGAACGTCTGCAACTTATCAGAATCCCCTTTAGGTCCCTGGAACCAACAGGAAAGAATAAAATATAAGGGAAGAAAAATAGATATTAAATAAAAAACCACTTTGTAGAGGAAAGTATCCAAAACCCATTTGAGTTGATAGTAAAACTCCCTTTACTCCATGTAGTTGCTTACATGTTTGGCTTGTAAGTTATAAGTAAAGGGTTTGCATATGAGTATTATTTTTAATTGTGCAATTGTCATCATAAAGGCTGAGCACAGTTTCAAGTGGCATGCAATATCATACAACTATACTATTTCACACACACTTCACTTGAAAGTATTTTAAAGCTGCCTTCTCTTGCAGTCATTTCTTTCCTCTTTAATCCATAAATGCTTATCTTCTACTAGGTGCATTAAGGTCTGCACCTGTGTGCTGCTGTGGCTTGCTTGAATTTCCTTTTAACTCTCTGTAGAGTTAGCATGCTTTGGTTTTCAATTTTTCTTCTTCTATAATGCAAATCTCACAGGAAGGGCAGTTGAAGCTGAAGCACTTGCCCTGATTTGTCATCCCTTAGGATTTCCAAGTAGGACTTTAAATAAAGGGGTGTGTGTGTGCGCACGCACATACACACTTGTATGTACATCAGGCCTCACACATATATTCTTGTCAGGGCTGGCTGCATTATCTGCACCACGAAATGGAATGCAGGAATGAAAACAGAACTTGAGCCTGGTATGTGTTCGCTAAAAACACTGAATGAGATGTCCCTAGCAATAAGCAAGGGAATAAAGAGGGCAGACCAAGACAGGGTTTTGGGTATGTCTTCCCAACTATAACTATCTTTATAGTGATGCTGTAAAGTGGTTCAAATGGAAATAATAAAAGGAATGACTATCTTAACCCCCGACCACTTACGGGGCAGGTGGAAGGGGAGTAATCTGATGACCTGTACACTGAGGACTGAGAAGCTGGAGAAAAGGTTATGATTGGCTTGACCCTTCATATGTTAGGAAATAGTTGAATGTGAGACCACTGGAGCATCTGAGTGGATCCTGTAGATCCTTGTAGGTAAGAACCAAATGGGTAAAACAGAATTTGAAAATAAGAACTATCCGTTTGGTACTTAGTGAGGCAGGGTTCTCTGAAAAAGGTTTAAGAAAACCACTCTGTCCTAGTTTAGTTTTGAGGCTTTTACTGGTAAGAAGTAAAACAGAGAAACCAACAAAAATATTTGTGAATATATAAAAATGGGTCTTAACCCATTTTCCACCCCTTTCCACCTGAAACTTCTGTATTTTTCTCCATCTTCAAAGAAACAATTCATGACAACAGAGTTATTTCTGAGCTCAGAAACATGTAGGTTTATATGTTTAGATGTAGTTATGCTCTACATGTTCTAGGAATAGCATAGGCTTATTATTAGATGGAAATGGCAGTATGGTTAATATGACTTCAGAAATGGAAGGTATTTCCTGTAAGAGTGTAGGAGAGACCAGGATGATGTAGCTATGTCATGTGAAGGTGAGAGTACTTTCCAGGCCATTAATAATCAAAAAAAGGTCTTGAGTAACGTGCACTTGACGATAACATTTCAAAGCCAGTGAACCCAAACACTGTAAGGTCTAAATTAGAGCTTGTGAAGGAGGTCTAATTACAGAGGGCATGAAGAGTGCCTTTCAGTGTACTCAAACACTAAACTACCTATTTGGAAATTAAATATTCCTAAAGAGTATTGTTTTTAAATCTAAGGTGTAAAGTGGCTCCCTTGACAGGACAACTCTTTTGAATGCTGGGAACATCCTAAATGAGAAAGCAAGTAATTATTTTATTGTCAAATTTTGAAACTTTCAATTTTGTTTGCTAGTAGCAGCAAGACAGAACACCTACAGTTACTAAGGTGCTTGAGAACAGCTGAGGACTAGGATCTAGAAAAGAAAATGTGTAAATGAATGCAAGCCTTATGAGTAAGAATTATGAGTGCTATTGACTAAAGAACAGGCGTGAACTGGTTTGCCAGTGTTTAAAATGTCAGTGACCTCCTTATAAATTACTTCCACGCTTTCTTCATTACCAGGGAAGAATAATTGCTTGTTACTGTTGCCCTCTGCTCCCAAGTGCTGTGTCATTCTAGAGCTTGCGGCTCTTCCCCAGCATCCCAAATGCTGTGTTTTAATTAGCAGATGCATCAGGTGCTTAACAATGCTGTTCTTCTTTTCCTAGTAACTCCTTGTGAATTAACACTTCTGAGGTGGTTTCTGGAAGATTAATTTGAACAATCTGTCTTACTTGGCAGACCTGAGCCAGAACCTGGCAAAACTTGGATGGAAAACACAAATCTGACTCTGGTGGCTTTGTTTTGCCTTAGCAGCCAGTATGCCCTTGACTAGATAGGCCTGACCACCTAGTATAAATTCTTATAATTCCTGCTTCAGTGGGCTGTACTGAAGATACTGGCTTCTAGTACGAGTCAGCGGTGTTTATCAATTTTAATATCATTCCTTAGGAATATTGCTGCTGACACTTTAATATGATGTGGTTTGTCGATTCTAGCCTTGTTTTTTTGCAAGTAGAAAGTCTCATAGCCCTATAGTTTTTAAGGAGCAAGCCATAATTCATGAAAATGTCCATGTTAGTTCCTAAATGAACAGATTTAGGAAGATGTGGTGGGTAGTAGTGTGTTGTTGTTTTTGTTCTTGCCATTAGCTGTTCTATTTGGCATGTTGTATTTATTATCTCAAAGGTGTAGTGTTGAGAGAATTCTAAATGCGACTCTAAAGTTCTTATTTGAATCACAGTGGGCATCTTGATTGGAAATTGCTCCTGTAGAGTTCATTCTGTAAAGGTTTAATTCTCATTGCTGTTATGCTCTACAAAATTCTTTGTATAATCATGATTAAAAATCATGCCTTTGTAAGCCTATTCATGTGAAATATTAACATGCTCTGATGTGACCTGATACTGTAGCTCACTGCGCCAATATCTCCAGTATTCAACGCAAGCTCCCAAGGGCCACCTGATGTGCACAGCCCCACAGTTGTGACTCCTTAGCATAGGCTTTGGTGGAGAACTTGCCAGGCAGATCACAATGGGAATTTGGGAAGGGATTTGTAGTTCTCTTTGCACTTGTGTCTGTGTGACCTTTAGCAACTTGTCTCTGCTTTGCTTTTAAGTTCCTGTGTAAAGAAAATAAGCCTTCTCCCTGCTCACCCCGCTTCATGAAGATGGTTTAAGGTAGTCATCAGGAGTTGATGGTATGTTAGAAACCTGAACAGAGTTCCTGGAGTAAACTGTGTGACATTATGTCCTGACAGCATACTCCTGTGCAGGAAAGTTTGTGGTGTTCCTCTGCCTTGGCTTAGCAAAAATGCAAATATAAGTTACGTTTTCTATTTTGGAGAGCACTTAGAACAGCATTGACAAAGGAGTTTTTCACTATTTACATAAAAATAAAAACATCTCTAATACTTATCCTTCCAAATGATTTGCAAGCATTAAAAAAGAACTTACGGCAGCTCCCTGTGGTACTGTCTTTAAAAAAGAGGGATTGGATTTAGTAATAAAATGAAGGTCTTTTTTAAATGTTATACTGCTGTTTATCATAAAAATATAGAGCTAGGAATACTTCATCCACAGTAAGTTGCAAGCGAATTCAGTAAAGTAGAATATAATTACTGTCATCTAATCATTAGGTTGACATTTACTTGATCTTGGAGTTCTTCATTGAAAAGAAACTCTTTCGTGATCATTCATGGTTGAAATTTCCAGTTTTCATTTGAGTATTATCTTCCAATTTTACCTCTTATATTTAAAAATTTCATATTGTTATATCTGATATTAAAAAAAAAAAAAAGGCAAGGAAAAACAAGTTCCATTCCTAGGAAGTCATAAATATGCCCCTTAGAGCAACAAATATTTTTGGACCGTATCTGTAGAAAAAAGGATTCATGTAGCATGTGTGTCTGCTCTGAGACTCTGGTAGGGCCATTAGAGCTCTCCAGTCACAGCAACAGAGAAGAACAGGAAAGAGGAAAGTTAAAATCAGAATGAATAGTTTGGGCTCTTTATATTCATTATATTCATGGAATGGATTTTAAAGTTGATCTGCACAAAGAGTATAGTGTTAACATGCACTGTTGGTTGGGTTTTGGGAGGTGTTTGTTTGTTTGTTGTTTGTTTGTTTGTTTTACAGTTTTGGGAGGTTTTTGGAAGGTCTTCAGTGTGAAGTGGTTGCAACGCAGCAGAGATCTTCTTGCATTTCCTACTCAACGAACTAGTACCACCACCTTGTTTCCTACTTTTCGGGTTTGCAACCCTTGCTGTTTCTCCATCTGCAAGTTACTTGGCATACAGCTGGGCTAAAAAAAGCTTCCCTAAACTCTTCTTGCTTGCAAGTTTTAACCTCCAAAAGATGGCTCAGAGCATCTGTTATTGGAAAACAGTATTTCCAAAAACATGTTGCTGCTTTACTGACAGATAAAGAATTCATATGCCTCAATTGCCAGATATTACATTGGATATGTTTATGCTGGAATAATAACAGAAAACAGAAAAGCTCAAAGGATGTATAATATTTATTGAAATTGTACAATATTATTTTATATGTTTACTTTTCTCTAAAGTGAAGCTCATGGAAAAAAATTCAATGAATCCCTATACATCACTTACCTTTATTCCAGGTTTATAGCTTTAATGATCAGTTGTGATGAACTCTCTCAGCTGTGCGCATTTTGACATATAGGGCTCATGTGGCTTCATTTCTTTAATCTAGAAAGCTTCTGAAAGAAACCCCAGCTGCAGCTGTGTGGATATTCATAAATGTAGTGTGCTTCTCTTGAAAGCAGTATGCTCTCTTCTTGCTTGCAGTATGCTCTCTTGGTCTTGCAGTGTGTTGTTCTCCTTCATGAATAAAATAAACTTGCTTCTTTGAACTGAAGATGTCCAAGCTTTACAGATTTAATGCAATTTGAGAGTAATTAGTCAAGATTGTGTGTAATTATCCAAGAAAATCAGTGTGGACATGAGTTTTACATTTTTATATGTGTCCATACACACAGAAGATTATTAAATACAAGGTATTGCGGACCATATATTTAAACTCTTCCATTTATGAAAGATGACTTCAATGGAGGTTACTTACAGTAAGATCTATACAGACTGTGTGACTTTTGTGTCTGTAGACAGCTGCCCTTTGCTACTTTACAAACAGCTTAGGGGTTCAAGTGTGCAAACAGTGTTTGGATTATATTAATATTACACAGGACTAATACAAAAGAACGGCAATATCTTTATATTGTTTTTTAGATATATGTTTTTATATTGTTTATATAGGTTGTTTTTTCCCCACCCCTACCACCAGCCGGATGATCAGCAACTTGATGACCTTAAGTTTTCTTTCTCCATTTTACACAAACAATCTTCTTGCTGGTCACATTTCAAAGAACAGATTAAAAGATCTTTTCAGTATTTACAGTGAAGCCCAATACTACTCTGAAAGCCCAAGAAGCTCCTACCAATCTTCAGGTTCCCGTTAAGCATTAGTTCCATCAATTGCTTTGTTGCTCGTGCGCGCAATGGTTACATCTGGGTCCCTGTGGAGCTGGACAGACATTTGTATGAATGGAGCACTGTGTGGTCCCTTCTAGCATGGCTAGCCGCAGCTTCAAAGGTAGGAATCCCAGGAAACTCCAGTGTTGCCAATAGCTCACTGCACTGGAAACAACATGCTACAGGGCCATCTTATTCCCGATTCCAGCTACCATACTGTGTGGGAGTATCTTTGTCTTTTGGCGGGGGTGGGGAGGAGGAAAGGGCCAGGACGGTTCCTTTTTTGTAGTTTGGACTTTCTTCATTATGTAATGCCTTATGTTCTTGCACTCTGTGTTTTCTCCGTGCCACCTGCACATGTCCTGCCCCTGCTCTGCTGGAGGTGAGCGGGCTTCTCGCGTCTCCCTCTCCAGCCCAGACCCCGGCTACGTTCTTGCCCGCCTCAGTCCTCATACGCAAGCGTTCAGGAGACACTACCATGCATCAAAGCTATCCCACTTAAGACTATGTTTTACCACGTGCTAAGCCCGGGATTTTGCGATACTGCTTGTTTGCTGTGTAACTCCATGATTTACCTGTAGAGGTTAACGTGTCAGCTCTGAAGATCTAAGCATGTCTAAATGGCTCCCGACCTTCTCTTTATGACCGTCGGTGCATCTATCACAGTGAGACTTAAATGAACTGTGACTTTCAGTAGCAACAGAAATTTTTTAATAGCAATGTATAGCCCAGTTGATCGCTGATCAAAACCCCTGTCCGGCTTTGCTCCTGCAGGTGATTACACAACCGGAGCAGCTGGCTTCACCTATGAATTTTGATCAGAGAGAACACTTAGGAGCTCATTCGCTATTGATTGGAGAGAGGTGGCAATAGGCAAGGATGGGGGGAAGCAAGGCTGCGTGCTGCCAAGAAATGAGATGGTCAAACGACATTATGCTTTACAGATTTTCAGGCATAAAATACAGTAGGGGTTTTACTTGCTGCATACTAGCCTTGTACCTGGAGTTACCAGATGGTGGCTAGAATGAAGGGTGGGGAGGAGCAAGGTAACTAGGTGTCTGTGCACACACTAATCAAATCTTTTGGGAAATTTCTCTAATTAAAAATAAAAAGCTTTCAATAAGAATTAGCTAAAAGCTCTATAGAGAGCTCTAGAGTTTTAAGTGTTGTGAAAATTCATCTATGTTAAAATTGTCTATTTTTACTAAATAACACTAGCATCTACCCAGCTGCATTTGCTAACTCTTCGTATCTGTCACCATTCAGACCACTCTCACCATAACTCATGCTGAGAGTTTCCTGGGGTTGTACAGATTTCCATCTTCTATTTAGCCTACCAATACGATCTATCCAAAGCAGGGGATCTCTTTCCATCCTTACCATTATATTTATTTTGTTACTTTGCACACTATCTTGTTCGTAGTAAAGATGCACTGAAAGAAGACACATAGAGGCAGAAATGCGTATGGATAGATCTGTCCAAATTTGAAGTAATGTTTTGGTTCTGGCAATCTCTTTTTTTTAAAAAACAAAAAAAGAAAAAGAAAATCTACTTTTCACCAAGAGACATTAAGTTACTGAATATTGCTTTGTAAACTTTAAGTATGTGGTTCTTAGCATTTGTATTTCTTGATTGCCTGCCCTCTGTCAAGTTTTTCACAGCCACCACTAGATATAACTCTCAAAAATAAAATCCCCCTTGCACAATAACTATGTTATTTTAAATCTCCTAATTTAACAAGACATGAGAGGCAGATTTGACGGTATCTCCAGTGTCTGATTACATTTCCTGCTGGTGGATTGCTGTCGGGAGTCGGGGGAAACTCTTGGTGGGGCAGATAGAATCTCCTGCTCGGTTCTGCTGTAATTAATGTGGAATTTGAAGCAGAAAATCCAGACTGTCAGGGATGTGCTCAATAACTTGTGCCAAGATCTGCTTCTCAGTAATGCTTATCTTTGGAAGGGGTATAGTTAATTCCTTCAGTAGTCAGTAACTTATTACAGAAATTACAAATCTGCTATAAAATCAATACAGCTAATTGTAAATTAATAGATTTTTAAGTGTGAAGGAGAGTGCAATAACGTAGATGAGTCCTCGGATGAGTGTGCCAGTTCGGGTGTTAGGGGTGGAAGCTTCCTGCTGTTTTATGTGACATCTTCAAGTGTAAACACATTTCCCTTCCTTTCCCCAACTGATTTAGTCTGCTACTGTAGCAACTAACATTTCCATTAGCCTCCCACCGTTAAATCGTGGAGTAACTATAATCACAAAAGCAGCCAACATGCAAGAAAACTAATAGAGCAGTGACAGTGGTCAGAGCTTATCTCCATCTTGCAGGCATTTTTGGTGAGTTCACCACAGCTGGTGCAGAAACAACTGCCTTTAAACTGAATCTAATGAGGAAGAATAAAAGTGAAGGATAACATCTACAAACCAGTCTGTACTGTAATGAGTATGTTTGCTAGAAAGAAAAACTTCTCTTTGGGGCAGTTCTTTCTTTATGTGCACTGTTCAGCAGCAAGGCAGCAGCCTGTGTTTTGATGCTGGACTGCTGCGGTGCTGGAAGAGGAACAGTCCAATATCAGGATGCTTCAGATTTTAAATAAAATGAAACAGAGCTAAGTCTGTTAGCGTTTTCATATGTTACAGCAATAGAATGGAAACAACATTAAGGCAGAAAATTTTTTCCTGCTTATGGTTTGCGGCATTTTCAATCTGTAAATATGTATGGACTGAAACTATCTGTTTGCCTGTGTGCAATAGCCATAACTCTTGGTGGTTTTACTTTAATTTAAGCTAAAATTAAAAAAAAAATAGATAACTTTCACTGCAAAACTTCTCTTTTTATAAAAGTCTCAGTATATTAAAAAAACTTAAAGCTGAATGGACCTGGAAGACACTCATATGGAAATAACAGGACACCAAATTGTTTGAGTGATGAAGTTTAAAGTTGACAAACTCAGTTTGACTCGTGTTTTTGCTTTGGCTTTACAGTAGGACTTACAATAGGATGTGTTATCTTCATGTGTTAAAACTCTCAGAAGTCACAAGAAGAGGTGGATCTGATCAGAGAGATAATACATAGTTAACATTAAGGATCACTTTGATATCCTTAATATCAAAGGATATTAAGGACGGAGTAGGCACTGGATTTGCTGGGCACTGCTTTTTATTTATCTTCACATTGTGCTGTATGACTTGTACTTCAAAATATGTTGTTCCTTTGGCACAGTACAAGTGTATGGGATAATTGCAGGGCTGTTTTGAGGGGTGGCAGTGAGGGGATGTTTGCATAACAGGGTGATTATTTGTGTAGGGTCTTAGGGTACAATTAAAAAAAATACAAAGACGAGAAAGGGACTATGATGACCATCTAACCTAACCACCCATGTAGCATGTACGTAGGACTTAAAAATACCTGCGAGGTGTGTTTTCATTGCCTTCTTGGATGTTTGCAATACCTGGGAAGAAGACAGTACCTCCCTTACACAGTTTGATCATTTGTCTCTATTTTTAAACACAAGAAAGAAAGAAGAGAGAGCAAATGTAAACAGTAATTGTTATTGATCTCTTCCTATTACTGAATGGAGGCTATCTGATCGATAGATAAACTTCATACTTTATGAACTGTAACATAGGTCTGAAATAATGAGTTTAAGCTCAGGAGGGAGGAAATGTTGCCACTTTATTATAGGCTTATGAATGATGACTGATCTTACTCTGTTTAAACTTTGAAGTCTGAAGAGCTTTCTAAGGTCAGCTGCTTCCCCTCAGCTAAAGTATGAGGAGCCTGCAGAATAAACCTGGGACACACGCTCTTCGTGACCTGGACTGGGGCTTTTAACTGGGGCTTTTACAGCCTTGCAGAGTAGCCAGTCCCTTTGCAGTTGTTGCAGAATACACCCATGCTTCCTCCCAGGACAGTTCCTTGCCATCTTCCTCCTCCTCTGCTCAGTATACAAAGGGAAATTTTTGTGTGTTTTTATTGAGTTTTGAGTAGCATGTTAACTTTTTAATTTTTTTTTTTTTTTTACTAATATGAGAACAAGAGGCTTATTTGTTAATTAGGCTGTGAAGTCAGGTTGATGTGTATCAGGCAGAATGCAAGTTTTGAATTTGGAAATGCATGTGGAAGCCTTGAATTAGATATCTGAGTATGAAAAGGGAGAATCAATTTGTTCTACTGCTTATTTTAATTAAGAAATTGCAAATTCTGTTCTTCAGAAGTTTCAAACCACATTAATCCCCAATGAACTAGAACCAATATAAAGATATAGAAATAGACTTTATTATAGTTGAAAGCATGAACAATTGCACATTATAAGCATAGTCCCCAGGGCATTGTGCATAACATAATCATCTCAAAGGTACTTCAATCCTAGCATTAAATTCTAGAATTGCAGTTTTACACAAGAAAACATTTATTTTATGTCTTTCTCTGACCTGATTTCTTAACTAATTTCACTATTCCTTTCAGTTAGCATCTTCCAGGTGAAATCTTGTTGCATATATTAACAAGTTATTAAAGATGTGTTGAAGAAGTAAAACGAAATTCTTGTTTTCACTACAGAGAATATTTTTTGGGTAGCTTTGCAGCAGTTTAAATATGTTGCAGGCATCCAAGGATCAGTGCTGTTGTGTCATAGTTAGGAAGGATGAAAGCAAATTTATGAAATACTAGAACTAATACATGTTGAAAGTAGCCGCTTTTGCTTCTTTGCTTTTGTTAATTCTCTTATTTTAATTAGAAGTGAAGTATCAGTTTTTTGTTTTTTTCTAGAGAATTGCACATTAGATCATCCCAGCTATGACACTGTCAGGCCACCTAAAGGGGAAATGCACACTTTATCTGTGTGGCATTACCCAGGAATAGCAGCATAATAATAGCAAGATATTTCCCCATTATGACATAGCTTAATCATTATGACAGCTACCCAACTTAAATAGTTTGGTTATTCTTTTCAGGACTTATGCTTGTTTTTTTTTTTATAACTCTTAATGATTTTATACATGCTTATTTAAACTGTCTGTCCCCACTTCTGATTAGGCAGGTTAGCTAAGGTAATGACAGAAATGAGGTACACTAAAAATAGTGTCTGGACAGTGCTCTAATCTGTTAAGTGTACTGTGAATATGAATTTTCTTTTCCATCTGTTAGCTTTTTTATCAGGCCCATTTTGCATCCTCATGTGCTGAATATCTGTTAAGTTGAAAGCACACAGGAAAACAGTATCTGAGTAGCAGGCAAGGCTTCGGTGAGAGCCGGAAGGCAGCTACATTACCCAGAAGATCTGAATTAATTTAGCTGTAGCTGGTAGGAGGCTTTTTTGGGGGAGCAAGGGGAGAATAGGGGAAACTCCTGGAAAAACTATATAGCTTGCCTTTTTTTTTTTTTTTTTTTTTTTCCCTCTCCTCACTTCTACCGCCTTTTCTTCCTCTCTTCTTCCCGCCTTTCCCTCTGGAGATAAGAAGGATGATGGCAGGAGGAAGAGGCAGAATCTGCTGGGTGCAAGTCCAAAACATCCGTGCTCCGTCTGTACTTTGTGCCTCGAGCTGCTGGTGGGGGATGCTGAAGTGCGGGTGCCGAGCTGGTAGCCTTGGTCTGGTCCAGTCCTGCTGGAACCCAGAGGAATTGGATGATTCATTGTCCTCTGTGGTTTTATGGTGGAAGGGGTCCTGGTACTATGGCATGAGATGAAGCTTTGCATTGTCCAATTATACGGCTTTCCTACCTCAAAAATAATGGGGAGGTATTTGCTGCTTCAAAAAAAAAAAAAAAAAAAAAGTGAATGTTCTTAAAATACGTGTTGGAAGGGCACAACTGCATACAAGCTATTTAAAACCTTCTAGGAGCTGGACGTTTATTATATAGTCAACTATAAATATTCTGTAGGAAATCCTTTGTTTCTCTTCAGTGGGCTTTCAAAATTTCTTATTTAAATGCATAGGCATTTTTTTTAATGATTCAAATGTTTCCCATGATGACAAAGTTGGAAACAGAGCTGTGCAGCTCAAAGATTATATCAGTTGTAAATGAGGGGCTTTGGTCTTTTTTCTTCTTCTAACCTTCCTCTAAAGTATCCTTACACATTATGTATTCTCCTGTGGTTGAATAGTGGCATATTACTCAAACTACCCCATTCTTTGATAACAAATGCTAACAACTAAAAGGATTTACGTGGCTGTGCACCCATTTGCAGTGGAGATAGTTTGTTCTATTTTTTTTTTAAATCTGAGGTTGCAGAAGCTTTCAGAAATGACATTTCTTATATTTATTATTATATGATTGTTGCCAACAAAGCTACTACATAGTGAGGACTTAGGTCTTCTGATTTACTTACAGTACTGCATCTGCATTAAACTATTTTATGTCAATGAGGTTAAAAAAATAAAACAATTTTACAACTACTTGCCCTATACATTTCCTTTTCACTAATATCAAGCAGACATTTCAATTTCAATGGTGTTCACCTGAATGAATGAATCTCTGGATGGTTTTCCACCATCCAAGTATTAGTCTAGGTCAAACTCTAGGAAAAAGCAGGAAAGCAGAAAGGGTTCACTTGCTTCTCCATGATATTGCACATAACAGCTATTCCATCCATGCCTTGGAGATGGATTTTTGTCTCCACATCTCAACTCTCCACTTTTTCATAAATCATATATCCCTTTCCCAATATTCTAAGTTCCATCTCATTTTGGAAGTGGAGAATGTGGATGTGTGTAGGTGAGCAGCATATGCTGACACTGCTGCATATGCAGCCCATATTGTCTCATCCCCTGCAGAACATCTCTTTTGTAGCCTTTGGGGTAGGGGAAGAGCCTAAACTGAATGAAGCCTTCTTCCTCCCCACCCCCACAAACTTCAGATGTGTAATGTAGATTTCATTTGTTGTTTTTCTTCTTTTTTAGGTAAGTGGAAGCTTTCTCTTCATGGCTTGGGGGAGCGTTTAATTGCTGTGGTAAGTGTTGTTCATCACATGAGTATACAGATGAACTGTGTATAAATTACACAGTTAACACATAACACATAAGTAACAAACGTATCTTGTTCAAATGTAAAACATCACTATTCTTTACTTTTTTTAGTCCCATAACTTGTTTTAATGTTGGCTCATTATGTTGTTGTTGTTAGAAGTACAGAAACTATGTATGATGAACAAGGGAGTGGACTGCAGAAGAGAAAACACTTTTGTGTTTGCTTTTTGTCTTTGAAATGAAATATAGCGTGGCTTGATTTGAGCTTTTTTTCCATAACTTTAGTCTTTATCCTATGTGTTTTTGTTATATATTAGATTAAAGCATGTGTTACTTATAGCAAGTGTTTGAAGGTATGCAGCACATTCAGACATTGTCCATAGCATGTTGATGGTATTTTTGGATAGAAGTGAAGGTTTTGCTAGTACAGAATAGCTAGATTTTTTTTTTCCTTTTTAAAGAAAATACACATAGCTTGTACTCTATAACGGAAAAACGCAGCTCAGCTCTTTTAATCAGACGAGATTGATTTATGTGTATTTTGCTTTAGACAAAACTATGATTAAAAAATGGCAATACCAAAATTTTTAAGCAATTGGTAATTAAATCTGAAAGTGATGGAGAGCTCTGCATAGTTAATTCTATTTTCTATGGGAAGATCATTCTGTAGTTAAGCTTGTACTTGTAAAATCCAGATGTTGCTCAAGACAAATCATTAGCATTTAGAGGATTCACAAAATGTACTTAAACAGTACTGTAATTGAGTCAAAAATTGATACATAATTTTTCAAGGTTAGGGATTACTGTACATGTAGAACTAATGCTAGAGTAAAGGGGAAAATACAGTGGACAAAAGCAACCATGCATGTAGGGGTATGAAATATGTTTATTTTTGCTTCAAAAGTGTTGAAGTTAGAATAGAAAAATACTTCAAATTTTCACTTCCTCTCATCTGTTTTTTCATAGAATGCTTATTGTAATGTTCCATTTTAAGTCTTCCCAAAAGAAATCATATTTGTTGTCCAAAGTAACAATTTGAAATTTCATTAGTTATTTTGGATTTTTCTATTGTCACTTACCCAGGACAAGTAAGATTTTATTGCCTGCTGATGTAGAGTACAAAACTGACAGCTCTAAGAAGGCGGAAGGTGTCCCAGTGGAAGAACATTTCATGCTGAAGCTGAATAAATGAACTCTTAGAAACTGCCATTACTGCTTCTTCAGTTGAGTGGTGACTGTGTGATTGGGAAGAGCAGTAACTATCCTGTCAGTGATACCAGCCAGAACAGGGGAAGAAAATTCAGTGTGCATATATAGCCTTATGTATAAACTCTCAGCTGATGAGTTGACATTGATCTATGCCTGCAGAAGATGGTGTACTTGAGAATGTAATTACATTGGTGTCAAGCCTGGTTATGTATTACTGTTTCCAGTTTTCAAATTTTCTCTGCCTGTTCGGTAAGAACATGACCTGGTAAAAAAGGACAAATAACTTTTCTCATTAAAATGTACTAAAGATGGTAGGTTTTAGATGCTACCCCGAAGTTCATGCCCCATGCTGTTTTCAATGTTGTTAGAGTTTCCTTTGCTGTTAAAGAAGCAGGCCTCAAAAGATCAGAGAACAGGAGAGCAGCAAGGTGAAGAGGGTCAGCTTTTGTGCTGGCGCAGGCTTTTTCCTACTCGGGCTTTGAACTCCTCAGGAATGAGAGAGGCTTGTGAGCCCGGGCCATGTTTGCAGAGCCGCCTGAAAGGAGGCCAGTGCGAGCAGGGCTGCCCGTGGCGGGGCAACCCCATGCGGGGCCACGTGTCACCGCGTGCAGCGCGACAGCCAAGCGGCTGCCCCCTCTTCCAGGTGTCCCCATTGCACCAATGCCCCCTCTTTCAAGTGTCCCCATTGCACTAATGCCCATTCCTTCCCTTTTGCTGTGTTTCAAGGGGGTTATGGGAAAGGAAAGACAAAAAAACTACACTCAGATTGATCTATTCTGCTTAAAAGACTTAAATCTAAGTTTTCATTTATTGCCTGTGGCTTAAGAACATGTCTTTTAAAAACTTTTAAATAATACTTCTTTTCCTTTCTCCTGCTTCTGGGGGTCTCTGGATTCTTGAAAACGTATAAAACTTCAGATAACTTAAGGAATGATTCTGAGCTTGATCTGGAGTCTTGATTTGAGAAACCTAAAGCTGTTCATAGCAAAACTTGCAGGTAGCAATTTGCCCTAGCAGTTATGCTGAACAATTTCAATGGAAAGGGGTGTTTTCTTTGTTCTCGTGTGTGAGAGAGTGAGCACGCCAGATATTTTCATTTGGCACTCAGTAATCTTCAAAATGTTAGGAATTTGTAACCTGGGATTAATGCATATGTCAAAACTCTCAATTCTCTTTGCAACCCTTAGTATAACAAGACAGAAACTGGGAGAAGTGAGTCTGAATCCCTGGTGTGCATCAAACGCTTTGATTTGTCTGGCTCTGCAGGCTTTCTTGAGCATTATTGTTCTGGGTTGTAAATATTTCCACCGTCTCTTCTCTGTATTCAGTAACTGCATAATTTCTTTTTCATCAAGTTTAGTTTTATTTTCAGAAATCGAAAGATTCTTTTTAAGAAAACCTCTAGCTTCTACTACTGTATATGTTGGGTCTTTTTTTTTTTTTTTTTTTTTTTTGACTTGCATTGATAGCTAAGCCAAAGTAATAATAAAACAAATAATAAAACAAAAGAAACAGCTGCTTCTGCCTCTGAAAGCTGATCCCAAATGTGAAATTACTCTAACAAAAACTTATGAACACTAAAAAGCTTGTTTCAAAATAACTGTTCAAGATGTACATGGTGAGTCTGGTGTTCATAATGGTTGCTAATGACTTGTAACGCTTGCCACGTAGGTGTGGAATGGGAAACAGTTTCCTAGCAGCTCAGCAAGTCACTGCAGCTGAGTACAAGCCTGAGGTTCAACAGGAGCGTGTTCCTCCTAGGGTTTTTCTGTCTGTCAGATAGAAGAAATAGAAAGGTCATCAATCTAATTCCTCTCCTGTTACCTTTCTCAAATCATCTTTAAAAACACTTTTTGCTTCCTTGTTCACATGTCTAATGTGAAGGACATGAAATTTTACAAGCTATATTTTCAGCTTTTTATCTTAAATGATGAATCAATGCATTTCAAGATGCTTCCTGGACAAGCATGCAGTAAGGTATTGGTTTCATGAGGACTTGGTGCAAAAGAACAAATTGCATTTTTGCACTAACAATTTTTCTTTGACTTTCAGGTGAGTCTATCAGTCAAGGAAACAAAAAATAATTCACCATTTGTAAAAAGTTTCAAAATTAGGCAAGTCTGAATACATGTATGCATGCACGTCTGGACAAACTTACCTGTGTAACAACCAATTCATGCTGTTCACTTAGGTATTAGGCATTAGGTATCACCTAGGTATTAGGTATTAGGTCACTTAACATTTTGTTATTGCAATGATCAGAATTATATTGCCTTTTTTTTTTTTTTTTACTGCACTATATTGCTTCTAGTCTGTGATTTTGCCTTTGTTATTGTGGTTTTGGTGGGATCAGTCTGTGTTGCATTCCATAACAAACATATTAGCTGCATTAAGTTATGAAGTCAGTGCAGAGAGATGGAGGTCAGAAGGTTATCACTGGACTCTTTAGTCTTTTAAATATAACTTAGAAATTTTATAATGATCTTGTAGCTGCTTTTTTTTTCTCTATGGTGTCTTAATTTTGAAAGTGAGGGATGATTTTGGATGGAAACTATCAGTCTGGTCCAAGAACAAGCACACAGTCCTCCAAAGTGGAATTTGTGGCTTTATGCTAAAGTGAGTAGTACCTGTATGGACAGCAGTGATATTGAACTACTGTGGGATATGGCTTCATAGAGCCTTGTTTCACTCGCTTGCTCAATGTCCCTTGTATAAAATCGACCTGCAATAGGTTACAGATGACACATTGTCTTGTTAAACGATAGCTTTTAAATTTGATTGAGAACCTGTTAAGAGCCCTTAACTGAGCATTTACCTACGCTCATTTATGCCAACCAAAGCACTAAACTGAAGCTAAGCACTTACAAGTTCACATTTGATTGGGACAGATGGCTAGTCTTACACATTTTGTTGAGCTTTGAAAATAACTTGATACTTTTTGTGCTATTTTCATTAGCTGATGTGGACAGAAATGAAAATCAAATTATGTGGTGTTGAGTTTTAAAGTTGTGTATCAGAACAAACACTTGCTTTATGCAGCAGAGTGACTCCAGATTTTTAATTGCTGTGTGGTACCTAGAAGTGGTTAAAAAATAACAGTTATTTCCTGGTATAGGTATTGAGCAGTATAGGTATTGAGCTATGCATTTTACTGCCATAAAATAAAATTTTGGAAATAGTTTTTTTGGAAAGCCATTTATGAAATAATATTTGAGTGAAGCATGACCTATTTAACACTTATGTTATGAATAGATGTTTTCCTAATCACGTGAAAAACCTGTTTTACTCGTTTGCTTGACAGGAAATAGTAAAATGCTGCTTTATAGCTCATTACATATCTTATTTTGCTGGCTATGAGGATTTTTCTTCCTTGTATATTCAGAACTTAATTATTCTCTTACGGAAGGGAAAATGGAAGAGATGCATATAAAAATATAATGACACTAGAATGGATTGATAGCTGAGGAGTAACCAACAAATTGTTGTAACCTTTATTTCCAAGTGTAATTAAGAACTGAAAAACAACCTTAAATAAAATCAGGGTATCATTTTGTACATGATAAAATCCATTCTTTCATTACTGCGCACTTCTAGCATACATTTACATTGTTATTTCCCGAAGTCCCTGCAATTGTTAAAATATGTAAATAAGTTATCATAATATTCAGTGCCAAAATGTTTTATTTAATAGTAGTCATTTATTTCTCTAATCAAATCCATCAGGAAATCATTTTAAACGTATCATTTTGTTTTAAATAGGTCCCAGTTCAACATAACTAAAACCTGTTGGGCCTTACAGTCATGTCTTTTTTTCTTCCCCTCAACATTTACATGACTATTAAGCAGTGATGCCCCCTTCTCTTTCCATTTACCCAGCAATTTTGTGTAATGGGAGAAACAACATATTTAAATGTGCCATAATCATATATTTTATAATGCAATGAATAATTATTATCGTAGCTGCTTCTGCTTAGAGCCAGGCATTGTAAGGAAGAGGCAGCTGAAGCAGACCCGTGAGAACAAGGGTAGCACCTCTGAGACATGGTGAAGGCAACGCTGATTAGCTTGGAGAAGAAAAGGGGCAGAAGTTCTTATGTAGCTCCAGGTAGCTTGTTCATGTTATCTTTAGAATACAAAACAAGGCAATCCTGAAGACTGCAGTGTTATATGTTTTAAGAGATTTGTGGATCTCCTTAGGAAAGCGCTCATCCTGAGCCTTAGCAAAAGGAGGCAGGAGGCCAGGAGAAGCAGCGATGGACCCCACAAGAGTCATCATGGGGAACCCAGGGTTGACACTGAAGTTGTGCGGTCTCTCTCCCCACCACTCAATGTGCACGTTATCAGATATGGGTCTTGCAAATGGAAGGTCTCTTCTAGAGATTTGAGTGTTACCTTTGGCAGAATTAAGCCTGTCCTTGAGAAAATTCTCAAGCAGGAATTACCTGCTACCTCCTGTAGAAGAGGTTTATAAGGGGAAAGGTTCAGTGATGTTATCTTGCTGCCTCTGTGTGTGCCAGATCTGTGGAAGGGACTGCAGAAAAGCCCTCTCTGCTGCTGCATTGCCTGGACATCTGCCCGGCGCAGCCGCGTGCAGCTCCCGAGCGCTGCCAAGAGCCGCGCGTCTGCGCGCCCGCCGCTCCCTGGGCACCAGCCGTCGCCCCGCTAAGCAGCCGAGTGGCGGGGAAAGCTGACGGCATCTCCTCTCCAATCTGCTGTTTTGTACAGAGCTCAGGCAGCTTTCACTTTTTTCCTACTTTTTGTCTATTCTGTGTGAATTGCTATTTTATAACTACTTTGTATTTAGTTTAAGGGCAAACAATATTCTGCTGTGTGAAGCAATGAGCAGGAATAGTGTCCTATTTAATTTCCTGGTGTTTCATCCTGCTACAGTTGAATTTCAAAGGAGCAATCTGGATGAAGGGGGAGCTTTTGAAGCATGTAGTTTGGTGTACTCTAAGCACAAGAAGTAGCATAAATACAGAGTCTGGTCTGTGGTTAAGTGATTTGTGTCTGTCTTAATTGGTGAATAACTTCTGCCTTAAATTATGTTGGACTGAAGTCTGATCATAGTGTAACAAGAAATATTGATTCTTTGATTGATGTATTCTTGCCGGAAACTGATGTAGCCCAGGCTTCCAGTGAAGACTTTTTTAAATTTATTTTTAAGGATTCAAGATGGCTCTGCTCAAAGTGCTCCTGAGGATAGTTTTGTTCTAACACTGACAAAACATTAATTCATGTGCAGAGAATGCTCTTTACACTGCACTTCCCTGGCTTAGCAGTTTTCTACTACAAAGGCTTCTTCCTATGAGGGTAACAGTTTGTTACCATCTGCTGCTTGTGGATGCCCAGGACTGTGTGGTGTTGACAGCATGACAACTTCGAGGCATTTTAAGCTAAAACCCAACTGCACTGAGGCCCTTTATGGTCATGGCACTAAAGAAGAACTATAACATGTGGAGGGACACGTTTGAGTGCATTTTTTTGAAGAAGGCCGATTTGGGTATATTTCTGTGTAAGGTGCAACAGAACATGTAGGTGGAGGTTCATGATTTGGGTAGTTCATGTCAATCATATGCAGAGTGAAACCTCTGAATGCTTATGTGTTTTGCAGAGTTAGTGATCAAGGTGATCTGCCTTTTTGGGTCCTACTTCCAAGTGAATGCAGTAATTATTTTTGTTACACTAATAATTAATTGTAGAACTGTGCTGATAGGGTTTCTGTGATTCATTTCTGTGGTGCTGAGTAAAGTTCCTTAAACAGACTGTTTCTAGTAATGGGGAAAAAAATCCTAATTCTGTCTAGTAACCATGCTTTTTCATCAACAAAGACAGAGTAAATTAAAAATGATTTTTGAAGGATGGGAAAATCCTACATTTAGCGTTGTCAAATTTTATTCTTATGATTATTGTTCAAAGTTAACTTTCCAACACTCCACTGCTGCGATGCAGGATTAGGTTGGGGAAAAATGTTATCAGAAAATATTGTTCTATGTTTCCTTACATAACAGACAAGTTTTCACACTTTCAAAGCAAATGTAGGCACGGTCGTCTGATCTTTCTATCTGTGTTAGTATACCCATGATCACAGCTGGCTTCCCCTTTCTGCCCCTCTCGCTTGTATGATAAGTGTGCGGGGGGAATTCTCCCTTATTTCCAAGGGTGCTTCCCAGCTCTTGCCTCCATGAGCTGTAGACTAGTAAAGTCAAGCTATAGCTAGCAATTGTTTTGTGGCTGTGGTATTATCACTGGATTTGGGCAAAATTATATTATAAAAGTAGTATGGTGCATTTAGCCATTGGAACTGGACTTGTGCCTTAGTTGTGTGGTTGTTTTTTGTGTTTTGGGGGTTTTTTTTGTTTGTTTTTTTTTGGGGGGGGGGCTGGCAGGGAGACACTCTACATAATTTAAAGGTTCTGCGATTTGAAAATAATTATAGTGCTAACGCTAATGGAAAAAAATAATATACTAATATAAAAATATAAAAAATTATAAAATAATATACTAACTCTAACTTAACTACATCCACTCACTATATCCACTACATCCCTCCCCACCCCTGGCAACTATTGCATTTAAAATCATGAAGCTAAAGCATTTAAAATCCTGAAGTCTAGGCATAAAATATAAAGCTTTATATGCAAATACTTATAAGAAAGCCAGGACAGTTGATGGATTTTCTTATTGTAAAACCTTTTCTGTCATGGCCTTCCTTCCCTTATACCCTCCCTTCCCCTATACTCTTGCAGCTGTGGCAGGAAATTAAATTCAGTGCAAGACTAGAGATTGCAATCTTCTCTTCTGTATCTGACACATTTTTACCTTGTTCTATTCCAGAGAAGAGCTGAAAAACTTGTTTGAAAATGAGTGAAATATTTTTGCAGGGACAAATGAGGTTAACATTGCACCATTTAAAAGCCACAGGAAGCAGAACATCCTGTTGTCTTTGGAAATGTGTGAATAAGATGCTTGTCTAATTGAAAAATAGGATGTTTCGGGGTTAATTGCTGGAAATGACCAATTATCCAAACACCTCCAATTAAAAAATAAAACAAAATCATCCCTCTGCTATTTTTCAAACAAATTATCATCATCTGTAATCAACAGCACATTCACTGGACAACTACACAATTCTTGGTATGTATCATTCTTATTATTCAGCTGTGTGAATAGCTGGTAGGGTCATTACCCAGCTGTGGGGTTCACCTTTTGAAATTAGATAGAGCAGCAGTTCTGCCATGCAGAGATTTGAACCTGCCAGCATCTGTCTTAAACTGACATGTCACAGGTCCTTAAGTGCCTGAAGTGATCCGGAAAAGTAGGTAAGTGGACATCGCCCCTTATTTTCCTTTCTTCCCCATCTACAATTTAATTCAGCCCTGAACAGGTTGCTTCTTTCCCCGCTTCACTTCTAGTTTCTGCAGCATTTTGTCCTCATTGCTGCAGGCTATATGTTGCTCTACAAAGTAAAGTAATTAAAGGAGTGTTTTTAAAAAATCCATTATTTTTACAAGGGGAAGGGTAAAATAAGACTGCCCTGGACTCATTCTGCTTCCTCACTCCTTCTCTTCTAAGAACAGACTCTAGCAAGATATGTTGATATGGGAAAGCAGGAAATGCCATTTACCTTGGCTTTAGCAAGGCTCTCAACACCATTTATAACAAAATCCTTGCAACTTAGGATGGGAAAGTCTGGGTCAGAGGGCAAGTAGCTGGTAGAAAAAACTCCTCTCTGAAGATCAGGATAAAATTCCCATCTTGTATCTACCTGTAATTGGTACACAATTGTTTTAGCTTAGTAGTTAACTTCTTCTTTTGTGCTATTATTTACTGTCTGGATGCTAATAAAAGCAAATTTAGGACTTGAATTAATAAGTTTTATAACTTCTTTCTTCCTTGGCATCGGTTTTATAACTTCTTCCCCTTGACATATGCTATAAAGTGAAAAAAAAATCAACGTAACTTCTTTTGGTCTAAAACTAGGGAGCTATACAATGTTTTTTATACAATGTCAAATAGCCCAACATCAGCACAGGAATTGTCAAAATACAAAGCATTCTGCCAAGATTCCCCTCAGCATGTAAGAAACCTTGAGCAATCTGACAAAGATTTAAACTCACGTTCTGTGCTTCTCCTGTCCCTCACTTTCTGGATGACATGCTGGGGAACTGTGATTGGTATTTAGCTCTGTTTCTTTTCCCCTTCCCAGGATAGGGAAGGAAATGTGACTTTCTAGGGTGTTGGTAAAGGCAACGGAGAGTATGCGAATACAAAATGGGGAAAGATGGATAATGTTGGGTGATTTGAGGGGCTTGGGTGAGTTCTTATTCTGAAGAAAAAAACTTACTTATGAAGAAAATCCCCTTAGGATTTCACAGCCATAGAAGGAAAACAGGTCATCAGATAACTGGAGCTGCTCAGCTTCCCCTCCGTTAGGCATCCCAGAGGGAAATCCTGAGAAGTGGAAGGGCAGGGAGTTGCCAGCTCTCAGGCCACGCTACTGAGCTGGGAGAAATCCAAAGCAGGGGGGAGGCAGCTTCTCCCTGCTGTTATGGTTTGCTTGAATTGCAGCTCATCTGAATAACTTGTTTTAAATATTGCAGAGGATAAGTCATTTTGCCCAGGAAATACTTCTTAGGTAAGAGAACCCCACTGTTTGCACCATAGTGTTAGAGCTACAACTTCAATTGTTCTAAAAGATTATAGGTTTCTACAACTGCTACCATAATATACTTAATATGGCAGTCACACAGCCCGTGTGGTGAGCTATATGTCTCTCTGCCCAGTTCATGGTGTTTATCATTATCTTTACATATATAAATATTATGATTTAAAAGACACTGGAAGTATAAGATGGTGGGTTTTGCTTAATTTTTGTTCTGAAAGCTAGGAAGCTCTGGGCACAGCTTAAATGCTTTTTTCCCTGTACATGTGGTAAAAAATGGATATACGTTACCCAAATTAAAGTAACACTACCTCTGACTAATGTCCCTGAATACATATCTTGTGATAGGAATAAATATTCAGTTTACTTTTAGTCAAAATCCAATAAACAAAGCAGCGAATATAATTGGAGACTACCCTCTGTTTTTTATCCTTCTTGACTTTGTTTTTGGCAGATTTCCTGTCTCTGATTATATATTCTGCATTCCCAAGATAAAAAGCTCTCTGCTAAATCTCAATGACAAGGAAAAGTCTCACGTCTCACTAGGTTTATTCTTTAGCAGTCTGACCTTTTCTCTGTCAGCTTGTTTACTTGCAAACAGTTTTGTGTCTTTGACTCAACCTACAGTTTATGGAAAAGCCGAGGAGCAAAGCAATGGAGTCTGTCCTCCTCTGTGGTCTTTACTTTTTGTTGCAATGTTTGGAAGATTAAGGGGAAATACTTTTCCCCTTAGTAGCTCAGCGTCAGAGGCTTGGCACTTTCTAGGTATTTTTTGCCATTTTGCAATGCTGTTTGTGTTAACTGCTATATTGGATATATATCAGATCAAACAGAGGGAACTGGCTGCTTTTGACCTTTATGGCTTCTGCGTAGAGATAAACAACACGGTGGAGAAAATGCCAGCTCATCAGTCCTGGCGCGTTGTGGCTTTCTAGTGGAATTTTTGGATGATGATTGCGAAATACTTCTAGAAACCCACTAATGTAAGAGGAGTTGTCTGCCAGGGAAGTGTGGTAGTGGGCTGGAGAGGTGCAGGAGCTGCCTCTGCAAAATCCCTCAACAGGTCAGTTTGAGCCAGAGCGGGATCCAAGAACAGCCCTTTTTGTCTAGATCCCTTGCCTTCCTCCGGGGTTTTCTGTCACACGGTGCCTGGACCAAGCTAAAATGAATCTCTCTTCATGAGGCTTTGTGTAAGCATATAGAGTTATGTGCACTAGGGGCTTTTGCTATCTTGTGTCCTGCTTGGACATGCAAGTTGATCTTCCTCGTCAGAACTACTTCTTCTCAGCTTTTTTTTTTTGTTTTTAAATCAAGATATGAATAATTTGTGTGGAGGAAGAAGAAACTATAGAAACTATAGAAAAAATCTGCAAAGATTGACCTTTTTACAGTCTCAACAACAATATTAGTGAATGTTCCTCTTTACTGACCCTGCTATTTTCCAAGTTCCAACTTCAATTAAACCATTAGTTGGAGCCACTTGGACTTTCAGAAGTACTTTCTCAGCTTTTAAATTACATTGAGTATGTAATTAAATTGCTATTATTCAGAGAAATCAATGTGAATTAGGTTTATTTTATACTTACTGATAGAATGAAAATTGAAAATTTATAGTACTATATATGTATTGGTAGAAGAGTAGGTCAAAATCTTGTGTAACATGACAATCAATGTGAAAAGAACGCTCAGGAGGACTGTGTCTGAGAAATGTTACTCTGAATGACTTGTTGATAGTACTAGCATACTGGCCTGTACTCTCTCATAGGCAGAAATCTCATGCATTAGGCATCTCTCTCTCTGGTCACACAGTTTTGAATAAAATTTTCTTGAAACTGTGCTGCCTCTTCCAGTTTCCAAATCATTCTTGTGAAGGAATTTTCTGGGTGCAGCGCTGAGGCCTGACCTGTTGAACAAGTTTCTGCAGAAGCGTGGCTGAAAGAAAGAGGGGAGGACTGAACATTCAAATCTTACATTGTCAGCTGTTTGTCGCGTTTGTCAGCTGTTGTTTCTGACAAATTACATTTTTCCTTCGCAAGTTTTAATTATTGTTAAATAGTAGATTTGGACATCGTTTTTAATAGGTTGAACCTATTTAGAATTAGAGAAGTGATTTGAAATATTATGTCTTTGAAGATTAATAACTATGTGCTCTTAAAAATAGTCTGAAGAATTTGTAGTGTAAGAAAAGTCAATGTCCTTTTCAATCATGTGGAGAAATTTATTGAAAATGGACCAAACTCCTAATTCAAACTCCATAGCCTGCATAAGGTGACTGAAAGTGTAAGATAGTAGAGCTCATTCCAAGCTGAAAATGAATGATCTTTGTAAATGGTAATATAATAAATGCAACAGATTAGGATATGTGCAGTGCTACTTTGTATGTTACTTTATTGGGTTTCACATGGATTCTAGTGACTGAAGGTTTGAGTTTTAGTCTAGAGTAATGCTCTGACCAACAAAAATATGAAAACAGCTAGAACAAATACGTTTATTCTTATGGTAGACTTGTTTAAAAGTTATGTTTCTTAGGTGTCTTAATTAAACCTAGCAGGAAAGAAGGATATCTGTCTGCTGATTTTTCTCTGTGCATCATAAATGTTTGTATTGTTATTACATTTCTAGTAAATTTTCTTCAAGAGAAGGCAAAATATAAAAACAGCAAAGTGTTTTGTCGACCAGGTATGTATTAAGCAGTGGACTCAAAACCATATTCTCTTTTCTGATTTAAAGATGTTAGTCTTCTGTCAGCTACCTCAGGTAGATAGCTACACAGACATTAACAGACAAAATTGATAACAAAGCTAAGCTCCATTATCAGTATTTGTTCAGCAGATATATCGCTGAAAATGAAGTTACTTTCATGTTCTACTAAGAAATCTATCAAAATGATCTTTCGATATGCTTCAGTCCTGTAATTTCAACTGATAGGTGACTGAATGTTCTCTGCTGGACACGTGTTTCTCAAAATAGGACAATATATTACAAACTTAGAAAGCCTGGAAACCTGGAATGTGTTTGCAAAAATAAAAATAATTGGGTAGAAAAAAAGTGATCCATCACTGACATGCATGGCATCTAGCCTAAGTGTGATGAATGCCTATTTGTATAGGTAATAGGGCATCCTGATGTTATTTCCCATACATCTTTGCAATTATTGTAAGGATCTCTTCTTGCCTGGAAGAAGCAAGTTTGTTGCTGGATGAATATTTTGTTTGCCTGAGATGTGCAGTAGAATGCCACAGATGTTTAGTGGTTGAATTCTCCTGAAAATCACTGGAGAGAATCTGTTCTGCAGGGCAGAATTGCGCCTGGAAAAAGTAGCTGATTGTGAAAACCACTTGGATGGTTCTTGAGATGGTCAGTCCTCACATGCTTTGCTGTGTTGGTGTGCCTCTGGCACGTGGCTGTCTCTGTATGTCAGTGAAGAGGAATGTCTCTGGCTTTGCCCATTCTTCTTTGTGGTCATGAGAGCAGTTCAGGGATTTAATGTTTGCTAGAATTCTTTGCAGATGTGTGTTTGTGAAGCCTGAGCTTTCCAAACAACTCTTCATCATCTCTTCTAAAGAGAAGTAGTAGGTGATGAGGTGGCAGGGTAGCTTGTTCTCACATAGCTCCCTTCTGGGTAAAAGTTAAGAAAAGTTAAGTAAAAAATGAAAATTTAGTAGAGCTTGACATGGAACAAAATTTGTGGAACTGAACAGAGATCAAGAGCAAGTGTCAGACTGTTCTGATTTCAACTTCCAAGGTGTTTTTGAGTTTGTTTTTCAATACATTTGCTTACAAAAAGAAGTAAATCTGTGTTGTGTAATAACCTGCTCTGCATACAGAGTATACATCAGTATACAATATGCATATTTAATTTTTTTATATCTAATATTTAATTTTAATAATGTGATATTGATATATTAAGCTTAATGGACTGCTTTGCTTGCTTAAAAATACTAATCCCTGAGCCTCCCAAAGGTGGCTCCCCTGTGAAAGCTTTGCTTTTAACTTGTTTGCATTCATAATATATGTTCTGATTGTCATTAAGTGATGCTGTAAAGTATGATGTAATATTATCAACTCCAAAACAGTTCATTTTGTTGTGGAATATATCAAATTGCAACATGATACAAGAAAATTGTTTTAGATGTGAGAAGAATTTGTTGTTTGAGTGCAGCAATGTGTCTTCAGTGCTCCTGGATGTGTTATTTGATCGGAGGATTTGTAGAAGATCAAACAAGATAATAGGCATGATAGTTTTCTTTTCAGTAGAACAGGATTTATTCTAAGCAGCATATTAAATGCATCTAAATTATGTACAGTCACTTCACAAAAAATAATTGTTATATCTTCATCTCTCCAGAGTCATCAGTATCAGAAAAGAGGTAATTTAAGGGATAGTCAAATTTCTATGTTTTTTAAAACAACTACATTATCTGTTGCTAGTTGGTAGCTATCAAATCTGTTAAAACATATCTTAAAGATGATTTTTCATTTCAATACCATCTAGAATGTTCAGTTTGAACAATGTGAGTCACTTACTTGTAGTCGGAGACGGTTTTGTTTCCATCCAGCAGGACAATGGTACAGGAGTTCTTGCAAATGTTACAGAAGAATTTCTGTAAACTTATGTATATAAATCTGTTTACCTGAAGAAACATTTGTATAACACGAGATTAAAAGAGAAAAATAGTTGGTTTGTTTCAGCTGCTTTGCGTGCCTTACATGCCACACAGAATAGAAGATCCCTTGCCTAACTACTTGTACATCTGTCGGTGAATAATGTGATAGTCTTTCAGCACTCCAATCTACCGTCTTCTGGGCAAGAAAAAATGTTAGAGCTTAAACAGGATAACCAGAGAAAAAAAAGCAAGCCCAGGATATCCTTGGCATTTTTTGTAGTAGGCTCCAGATTTGTGACACTGAGCTCAAGTAAGAGGGACATCCCTTTCGGAAGGGCAGAGGACACCCCTGTCGCAGAGGCAGAGGCATCGGTGGAGCAGCATTACAGTGGCCCTGCTGCTTGCCCTGGCCTTCACGTACACGAACATGCACCGTGACAGACAGGCATCGCCACCAGTTCCTCGGTCTGCCTTAAACCCTGCGTGTACAAGCCCAGTGCACTGCCTGAGTGCAGAGCCAGCCCTGGGCCACGTGCTGAAAACCAGCGTGGTGCGTGGCCTCCCCTCTTCCCACTGCACGGCCTTCCGCGGAGCTGTTCATTGGGCCCTCCCTGCACGTGGAAAATAGGGACTGAGGAATGGCTGCAGCTGGCGTGTTGTGCAGAAAGCATTTTCAGAAAGTCCTGTGGAAAGGTGAGGCATAGTTGAGCTCAGACATCTGAGTAATAGATGATCCTTTTGTACGTATTATATGTAACTAACTGCACTTTATTAAGTTACATACATATACTTGGCTTCTTCCTGCATTTTCCATATCAGGTCACTTTACTGCATATGGTTGCTTTGGGCTTTCAGACTTTTGTGTCATGTCTTAAACACTGTATACAACCCACACTGTACCAGTGGCATTTCTAAGCGTAAAATTGTGCTTTTCTTTCCCTACTTTGATGTTAGGGTTTTGACAACTGCCCTTTACTTGCCTGCTGCAGTCGGGGGCCCGCTTTATATCCCTCTTCTGTCTTTTAAGACGTATTAGTCTTCTGGTCACATTTTCTTTCTTTTCATCCTTCAAAGGATTGTTTTCATTCTTTTCTTTAAATTCTATTTTGTCCAGTAGTAGAAACGAACCCATTTGCTTTAAATAGTTTGGTTTTTGATTTCTGTAGTTTTTAAGCTGCCCTGTTGTTAAAGAGGTTTGCATATACATGCTCTGCTTTTACAGATATTGCTCTCTAGTCTGGCATTACAGTATATAATCATGTGTAATCAAAATTGCTTCAGATGATTTAGCAAGCAACATTCAGTGCAACATCAAGGGGTACATGGAAGCAGAGACTGATTTTTCGAGACTACTTCTTGGAGCTTAAAGCATAAAACTAATGGTGCTGAGATAGCAGTGTAGGAGTACCTGTATGCTATCCAAGGCTGTCATGCTGGAAGCCTAAATTACATAATCGCTCTACTATAGCTTTCACATGTAACAAATACTGCTACACATAAGCAGGCTACAGAGAGAAATAGAAATAGCCCTACCCATCAAAAGCTAATTCCTGAGTGCATTGGAAAAGGATGAGCAGCCTGTTTGTACAGTTCTGTTCCTGATGGCTTCCTTGGTCTGGAAGAGTGCCGCTCTGCTAAGGACCTCAAAACTGTATGGGTCAAATGCTTCAGATTAAAATAGGGGTCAAGGCTCTTAGAGCTTTTTTATATTCTAACAGCAATGGCATGTAATGAGAAAACTTTTAAATGCACAATAAAATGCTGCTGTGAATAGCATGCTGTTCAGGGCATACAGGTCAGTTTACTTCCTATTGAGAAACATATGGAAGGATATAACGATAATTTTTAATTTATCATATTTTTGAACTATTGGGGTTTATTTGAAAATATGCTATGAAGTGTATTTTTGAACTTACTTTGAAGGACCTGTATGTATAGTTTAGGAAGTAAAGAGAGAAGTTCTGATCCCAGTTCTAAAACCAAACTTTGTTTAAAAGACTTCAGAAAGTTACTTATCTTTTATAAATTGTACTGCTATTATACATAAAAATTAGGAAGTCCTGACTGGTCATATCTCTGAAAAACTATGGTATTCACATAATTTTTGTTTTTTAACTATCCTGGGGCAAAACCAAGTTTGAAATGCTTTATTCTGGAAAACATTTCATTTCTGAAATATTTTGGAAAGGTGAATGGAAAGGCTAGCTAGGAGAAGAGTGAAAAAGCGAGCCTTCACCTTCAGGGAAGGACAGTTGAACTGGAAATCTGTAACTAAGTAAACACCTCTCTGCCCAGCTTCTACTTATATTGTACAAGTAGTTTTTTGTTGTTGTGGTTTGTTTGTTTTACTGGCTGCACGTCCAAAGATGTGCAGTTCTCCTTTCTCAGCTGGTAAGAACAACTGGTGCATAAGGCCAGGGTGCCTGAATGGCATTTCAGGGAAACAGGATAAGGGGAGAATGGGACGCAGCAGATGGACTTTTGGGTTCTTGCTGGAAAGGCTAAAAAGGGGGAAAGTATTGTGTTGGGAAAAGTACTTTGTAAGGAAGAGGAACAGAGCTTTCCTTTCCTCAGCATCTTCAATTGAAGTTAACTGGGATGAGCATGCTCATCTTCCTTAGTGTTGAATAATAAAAATGAATGTACAGGCAGTCTGTGATATAAGAGATTGGTAATGGCATTTGCTCCTTCAGGTGCCTATAAACCTTATTCTTTAGCTTTCCCCAAGACCTTTATATCTAGTTTACAGAATGCAAAGATTTAACACTGTAATTTTAGTGCTGGCATTGATTTGCAACAGCATCTGACAAATAAAGCTGAAGCTGGTTTCTAGCACATGCTAACACGCTGTTCTTCTGATGCATTAATTAAACTCTTAATTAAGTGCTGGTAGACAATGACAATATTATATGAGATGACAACACCCCCAAATTGTTCCTGTAAGGTTTTATCTTAAATGTAGGTGAGATGTTCATTTCCACTAAAATGGTAATTGACTTTTTTTTCCAAATAAAACATTATACTCTGCTATAAACAGATATGGCAGTAAATTTATTTTTTACTATGCTTAAGCTTTTGATTCAGGAATGTAATTCTTAAGTTGTTTTTTTTAATATTCTTTTTCTTACTTGATAGACTTTCCCTTGGAGTGTTTGTAGCTTAATGGACTTCTTTATTTGTGCACCTTAAGAAACTGAAGGTTTGGTGTGTATACAAATGCCAGGTAACCTAGTTCAGCACCATCCTAGAGAACAGCACAAAAGATAAAAGTCTCTCTCTAGGAGCATTTAATTTGCCTAAGTTGGCATCTTTTCATTTTGAGGAAAAATGGTTAGCTTTGGGGGGAAAAAAGTATTAAACCTTTTTTGTGATAACTTGGAAGATTGTTGCAGCCAGGCAACACTTCATACAAAGACAAAATATTTATGACAAAAGCTAGCAAGCCAGTCGGCAAAGTTATTGTCGATTCCTGTGTGGTTCTAGTCTTGTCTAGCCAAGACAAAACTCTATCTCAATTTTATTGATATGAATAATAAGGATCTTCTGTATTCAGTGGGTTGAGTCAGACTGAGTAGTTGCTGATGTTGTTTCACTTACGATAGCAAACATGGCAGTTGCTGTATAGAGAATTTTTACAACTTAGTGGTGTAAACTGTGCCTGGGATGTAATGCAATAGGTATTGATGGAAAAAAAATAGGGATGGTGAGATGGTAATGGGAGAATCAAATGTTTAAAATACCATTACGCTGTTCTCTGTACATCTCCACTTGGTTTTCTTTTTCTTTTTTTTTTCCTTTCACTCACGTCTTAGTTCCAGCTACACTGTAATGATGATGTGGAAAGACGCAGCTGCAGATGAAGCTAGTTACAGTGATTACAGTTTTGATATCCATTCTGTACTAGGACTCCTACAACTGAGACATCCTAACAGGTTGTGCAAATGACAGTGTTTAGGGGCTGGGGAAATAATATTACCTTTTGCACAATAGGGTATCTGTACAGAATCTTTGATTCGTTGATTGACTATTATTGTTGTAAACTATTTAACATGCTCTCAGTTTCCAATTTGACAAACTTGATGTGTAAGTCTAGAGTTATAACAGTGGAAAACTTCAGACTTCAAAGCTCACAGCATAGCTGTGTCCAAGAGTCCATTCTGCACTCTGAAGTGATTTTGAGTTACTCTATGCAAAGGTCACAATTTTCAGCCCTACCATTTGCTATTCACTAGTTTTACCCATTCCTGATTTATTATGGTAGAGAATGAGATAAGAACCACTAAGGTAAAGTGTGTATGTATTGAGGGGGGTTGAGATGGGAAGGAAGGCTACAAATCCTTTTAGTAAAACGGAATGCTCTCCTGATAACTTGACTTCAAGTGTTATTAGTTCTCATGCTTTCAAGTAAAAAATGGTTTGAGAGATTGTCCAGTAAGTTCCTCTGCTTCTTGTAAGTACCTTTGGGTGCTTCATGGAAAACTTTAAACTTCTTGGGTCATGACACCTTTGTAAATCACACGAGTACCATTGTGCCTTCTGAAGCCTCCGCATAGGATGGAGTGGCATGGAAGCTGAAGGAAAAAACTGATGGAAAAAAAGTACTAATACAACTTCAACACTTTCATTTTCTAAATATGTATCAAGGAAAAGCAGTGGGTGTTCAGGAGCTGTTTTATGAAGTTACCCTGTTTAAAATCAAACAGGTCATTTGAAGCATTTTCTTTTCAGCTGTTACTAGGTAGACAGTAATTATGCCTCCATCTCACCAGGAATCAAGCTAACCTTAATACAGTCTAAAGGTACAGAGCTGGCCATATATAAATACACTAATTGCACCCATTATCTTGAAAATTGGAGGAGTTGCATCAGTTGGCTACCTTGATACTTAATGACCAGGTTTGTTGCCTGTCCCAGAGAACACCCATTTCTCCTGTTTCTTAAAAAAAGATTCAGAAAAAAAAAAGAGAAAAGATTCCTCTTCTTTCAAGGAAATAAGTTGTCAGGGACCAGAGAGGTCACACTTGATCTGAGGAAAAACTGTTCTATAGAATAGGTGTTAGGCCAGATCACTTCTAAAAATATTTCCTTCTTCAAGTAAAATATTCTTGGGTATATATTTAATAGTTTTATATAAAAAAATGTTTGCATGCACATATACGTATATAATGTATATTCTAAAAGATTGGGAACAGATGTAACTCTTAGCAAGTTTCTTTTAGAGAGCATAGTCTTACACATCTTCCTTAAATGGTTGTTGACTGTCAAAGCCAGACTCAAAACTTGACATGTAAGTTATGTCCAGAATTTATAGCATTTGAATTTCAGACACTGAAATTGAGCCCCAATTTCTAGAAGTAAAAGTTAGAATCATAGAATCATAGAATCATAGAATGCCTAAGGTTGGAAGGGACCTCTAGAGGTCATCTAGTCCAACCCC
>JAWLRI010000390.1:502114-620881 GCA_034781795.1 Crypturellus tataupa
ATTTAGCTGCATGATTTTAAATACTTTAGAAAACCTTAACAATAACTTATTTAAGAAAAGATAGGTCCTTTGTGAAAAATGTTATTAGTGGAGTTCTTGAAGCAAGTGCTGGAAAATGGCTTTTCCATTACTTCAAAGGCAGCATTAAAGTACCATGAAATGCAGAGCTCCTGGTTTTATCACAGACACTTTTATATCAGAATTTAAGCATTTCCTTTATAGGCCATATCTAACAGCCAGCATTTCAGAGAACTGACGTAACTGGGTGTGGATCACCAACTGTTCATTAACCAGCAAATAATAAATCAATCAGTAATTCTAAGTTTCTAGCTATTCATACACTGTAAACTGACAGCACAATGTATATTTGGTTTTAATCAAAATTCTAGATTATATAGATTTTCCATTTTAAAATGCAGGCTTTAAATTTAGCAGACATGAGACAAACTATAGATTTTATTTGCTTTTTTCCCCAGTTACTTGGGACTTCACAAGCTAAATTATTTGTTGATCTCTTGTAGAATTGGAATGACCGCTGAAAGCTTATTCATTTATTTGTTGTGCTCAGTCATGATAGGATATTTTTCCTTCCTTTTGCAATGTCACCTGCACTCTGTAGAAGGAAAGATTTGCATTTTATTTCTCCCAGAAGACAGGTTATAAGAAAGAAAAATTAGTAAGTAAAATGGAGGAAAACTGAAATAAAGCACTCATGTCGACTGTCCACCCTATCATCAGTCTCCCTTTGCCAATAATTCAGTAAACCAACGATTTTTTTCAGACTTTTGGATTATTTAAGGTAGCTGTGGCTGATGCTTCCAAGAACACAGCTGCTAACACCTGGGTTATAAATAGGGGAAATTGCAGAGGAAGAACAGATACAGACCTGTCTCTGAGCCAAGATTTTTACTGGAGGACTTTCAGGAAAAAGTAGGACAATGAGAACAGTTTCAAAGAAATACCCTTAAATGAAAATGTACCAGGACAAGCTACGAGGGGCTGCAGAATAGGAGCAAATACATTGGCCCATATCCAAAGTTAATGGTTAAAGGAAACTAGGAGGAGGGAGGAATCTATTTAACCAAGAGGTTAGAGGGGCATTGCCACGTGTCCTGCTATGGCACATTTTCTCCTTTAAATAAGGATAGAAGAAATGTGGTTTTACAAGCCTCCTATTTCTGTGATAAGGGCAGAGGCTGCCTAGTACCAGGGGCAAATAGTTTGTTCTGTTCTTCACAGGCTGCTCAGAGGACTCCTCTTTGAACAACAGCAGGACAGTGCTCTGTCACCAAAAATATACTGTGCTGTAGTGTTTTACCTTCTACTTCTGCGGTGATAAAGGACAGGGCACAGCTGAAGGCTTATTTCCTTGGTTAGGAAATCTAACTGGAACTTGAGAGTTCAGTGGAAGCGAAGGGAAAGATCAATAAATGATCATGTTAAGAGACTACTACATAGGGTATATTAGCCTGCATGAATTGTAAATCTGAGTTTTGAGCACTTACATCCTTGTGCGATTTTATTATTGATAAGTCACTTCTAGAAGCAATAACCAGCAGTGTCCAAAATAAGTTTATTTTTTTTACATGATTGTCTTTTTATATCATAATTCTTATAGAACAAAATAATCATGTTCTCTTTTGAAATATGTTCAGATGCTGTCGGGTTTTATAAAGTAATGGCTCCTTCTTCCTCGACGTGTTTTTATTTAAGGGGAAACAAGCAAATGGCTTCTGATGATAATTTTCAGCAAGCTTACAATGTAATATGGTTGCCTAACACTTTCTATTACTAAAGCTTCCTTCTTGCTCTTTATAATTTTAACACATTTAAATTTCTGTGACTGATCTCTTTCTTAAGATACTTCATTTCCCCCCACACACACACATAAAAATAATGAAAAACAAAGCTGAGGGGAAAGGAGAGAGTTCAGTCATACCTGAAAATGAGGCTTGGGGGTGTACTTATGGTGGTTCCCTTTGGGAGAACCTATCCCGAAATTTGGAGTGTGTGGTGTAAGGTCTATGCAGTGAGCAAGGCAGACATATTGCATACACTTCTAATTGTAAGGTAGTGTCATTGGAAGTAAATTCAGGTTGAACTGGTGACCTTAATAATAACTTTTTGTAAGCTCTCACATGCTTTAAACAAGATGAAATGTTTCAATGTAATGCTATAGTAATAAAATAAATGGGATGGTCTTGCATTTGGATAATGTAATAAGATAAGTAACTGAGAATCAAGAGGTTGTAAGTTGCCAAATATTATGTGTAATGTTCTTTCCATAAATTTTGAGTTTAATTTGTAGTACAGTAAAGCTATGACCTTGAAATCTATTAATCCGTTCAATCACCAGCAAGCTGAGGGAAGCTCTGGGGAAGAGCAATGTCTTCTGTGCCTGACATCCTGTTGTTTCACTTGATCACATTTTTAATGTCACAGGTAGGGGACAGAGTTATCTAAATATAATAGATTGTCATTTGCTATGAGGTCATAGGCAATAAGACTTGGAAATATATTTCCAGTTGACTTAAATTGAAGTACTCTTTCATGGATGAAAAACTGACAGTCAGTAACCCCAAACTATTGAATGATCGATGACAGTGCACTGACTTGAGAGAGAGGCGCTGAATGAGATGTCGGTGGTATGAAATGTTTCAGTAGTAATTTGGGGGGAAAAAATAGCACATCTATTATGCTAAATTGTAAGAGAAAATAGTAAGTGGAACATAAAGCAAATATAAATACATGTGAGAAATAATAAAATTGGATTCTGTGGGGAGATATCACTTTTATTTCCTTATCTTGTAAGGAAATAACACAAAGCACAAATAGCCTACCACTGTTCTTCACAAAAGTACTACTTTATTCTCTAGCAAGTTTCATTGATTTTCAGAGGGGTTTCTTGTGGATTAATGCATTGTTCCGGGTGGCATAGAGATTTTTTTTGCATTACCTAGTTTAAGAAGATAAAAGTAGTGATGGAAGGCTGTTGATGAGCTTGCAGTATTATTTGGCATAGTGAAAAAACTTGTTGCAGTTTTAGTTTAAAAAGAAGTCTTGTTGCACTAAAGGATGTATTTTCCGGGACTCTAATGCTTTGGTTTTGGGCAGTTTGGTATTAGAAAGACGTGAGCTGAAAGAGAAAATAACTAGTTGTACCCACATTGCTGAATCAGTGTTTGAGCAGGTAAATTCTGACATTCAGAGCAAGGTGCAGAGAGCTTTCAGTCCAACATGCTCAGATTAACCCTCTCTAGGATGGCTTGGTGGTGGTCCCACTGAGCCTGCCTTCGTCTCCTCAGGACGTCGTGGGGCAGCCCTGTCCCCAGCAGCCATATCAACTTGAACATTAGTGGTGGGTAAACAAGAGAAGTTCAGCTCATAATCTGCCTTGGAGAGCGCTCAGTGAGCCCTCTGCAGTGGTGTTTTACTGCACAGCGTCAAGGACCTGCGCCTGAGCAGAAGCTGACTCCTCCGTGGAGGCCTGGGCCAAGCAGAAGCTGTCACGAGTGGTGCAGCCTCATATGCACCCTCTGCCTACACCCAATTCACCTTGGTTGTGCCTGCGTGAAGGTTTTGCCTTTCTCCAAAGAAAGACATGTGGGTAATGACGGGACACGGCACATGATCAAACTAATCAACTGGATATGTGCATCGTCATGACTTATGTAGGTTGGAATAATATATCAAGTCCTGATCTACAAAAAAAAAAAAAAAACTAAATTAGGATAGAAAACTAAAGAAGTATGGCATGATGGACTTTTTTTTTTAACCCAATAGCTTCTGTACGATAGAGATTACCAGTGTATGCTATGTGCTTTTAAAGAAGTAAGAAAAACCTAGAAGACTCTTTAAAACTTGATCATTCTGATTCTTGTTCTTCCCATGCCAATGCAGTTGATGACTGAAGGCTTTATAATAGTTCTGGAATCAATGATGTATACCACCTATAATAATGAAACTCTAACTGTAAATGGTGAAAAGTATTAATGTCTAATAAAGCAGTTGCATTAGAAATAGTACAATTTCCAGAATCAAGGCACCAATGACATTTAACATCTATTTCGCTTAATTGCAAACTTCTAGTATTTTTGTTTTTGTTTTTTTCTCCCTATAAACGATCTAAATCCATATAGATGTTCCAAAAGGGTATATCAGTGTATGTTGCAGAATCTTAGCAAAGTAAGACTTCTGAATGTTTATGCAGAACTAAGAAAAATTGTTTTTTAACCTCCATATATATTTTTACATATATATTCTTAAGAGTAGAGCCAAATGCAGTATTGCTTTTGAAAAAGGAAGCTATTATGGACTAACAAATACATTATTTGGATTTTCTATGGGTCTACAATTTACCAAGGATCAATTGAAAACATGTTTTTAAAATGTCAGAAGAGTAAGAACCATAGAAAATGGGCTGGTGCTAACATGCTGATTACAGAAAATGACCCACAACTCTGTGCCAATATATGTGATAGTCTCACTAAACACTGAGACAGATTCTTCCAAAGTGAAATCTCCCTGTTGGAGACCTACTATGACAAAGTATTTTCTGAGACATTTTTATTTCATATGCCACTTGGGCTATATGCATTTCTTAGTTAGTCCCTTGCTACCATGTGAAAAACATTCTAGAACCTGCCTGTGAATATGTTCACAAGTTACTATGTTTCTATGAGAACAAAAACCCTGTGCACGAAAAGACCTGCAGAAAAAGATGCAAAGTGTCCTTAGGAGGAGCTATTCTGATAGCAAGTCCTGTATCTTGAGGAGAATGGCTTTCCAATAATAATTCATTCTAAGCAAGAAGATTCACCTTGTGTTATGAGCAGGCAGTAATCTCAAGGTCTGTACACTAAAGTTTTTTCATTATTAAAGAAGGATTTTGAAGACGTATAAAAACCATGACCTGCTAGAACAATCTAATGCTTAAAGACTATTTGCAAAGACTGTGTTATAAATCGTGATTCATTATGTGATTGTGATCAGCATGCAGTAGAAAAAAAATTATCTTTTACATTGACACATTCTTTTTATGGCCTTTTTATACAGTTAAGTTCCTCTACTGCTTTGTTCTTTATCTTATCTTTGTTCTTTATTTTAATTTAACTAGTTCTTATTATCTTCTCTTACATATTTTCACAGTATCTATTTAACAGCACTGGAACTTTTAAGAAGAAGAATTTTTTTTTTTTTTAATGAAATCTTGTATTAGCATTCATGTCAATAATACAGCTATAGATTTGCTCAAAAAGCAGCACTCCATTCTTACAGAGCTGATCCAGATTGGAGAGAAGCTCTCCTCTCTTTTTTCAAATGAGAGACTAGGCACATTAAAATATGATAAAGTATCTTATTTTAACTAGCTTATTTTTAACTCAGAAAATGTGAATGCCTGCGGGTCTTGTAAGCAATCCTGTAAACCACCCCCAACTCTTCTGCACCACAGGGCTATACGTTAGTCTTGCGGAGTGCAAGCAAGTACTGTTTAGCATGGAAGAGAAATGGGGTAGAGACTCTGGCTCAGAGTCAGCTTAGTTTTCAGCTGGGTAGCACATCCGAGCTGGTATGAAGACGTAGGAATGATCTGGACCACTATAAAGCTACCACTTATGTCCCTTGTCTTGGAGTTACTGCCTAGTTCTTGATTTATGCGACTACGTGCTGCTTTCTTAGATTTTGTTGAAAAGGAAGAATTTACATCTTTGTAAGGAAAGAGTATAGGTTATTGCAGTCTTCATGAAAGCTTCCTTTACACTGACACTTAGAAAACTTAAATGTACACTATCGGTTGTCTGAAATATGATAATGTGACAGGGGTTCAATTTACATACAAAGTTTTTCATTTTTTCTCTGCTGGAAGTGCTTGAAAATATTTTTCTCAGGCAGCAAGTGCAGAGAGGTTCCATGCCCTCTTGGTTGGTGTTAGCCCCCTGTATGTAGCAGGGCTGCCAGTAACCAAACCTCAGCAGTGTAAAGAACAGCAGATGGAGAGCATAAAAGCTTTACTGCCTCAGTAGAAAGCCAAAAGCCATCAAACTGTCTGACACATGAAGAGCACATAACATGAAGTAGGCTTTTGTTTTGTTTTTCCCAGAGAACTTGGAAAGGAGGATCATGTGTGACCTTGAAAAGATGGTAAAATTAGGTGTATACAATTTCATATACAAATGCATTAGCAGTAGTTTTGTTGTTTACATTCAGTTAATTGCACTAGGATCTCTAGCCATAATTAAAAATATGTAGTCATAGTACTACTTTCTTCATTCTAAAAATCTCTTATTATGCAGTATGCTTTATTACGGAATTGAATAACATGGTAATAAATCATTTATTTTGTGTACAGAGGCTTGAACTTTTCTACAGTTCTACTACTAAAATATCAAACCGGAGGTCATTTCTTCTATGTAGCATGATCAACAATGTACAGGCTTTTGAAACTTCAAGCTAAGCTTTCCTAGACACATCAGTGCGTGATTTTTCTTTCTTTTTGTTCCAGTGACATGACCCTTGAATCATATCAGGCAAGGCTTGCCTTAGAATTACAGTGTCGGTTGCTTTGAGAGCAAGCCAACAAAGGATGTGTAAATTATGCAAGGAGCAAATCCCAACTGTGTGCCGTTTACTTGCACAACAAGCTCAGCTTTAATTAAACCAGAGCCTAAGATCTGCTGCCAAGTTCCTTTCAATACTGATTTTTACAGCTCATAGAACAACATCCTCACCTATGTGATAGCCTTTTTAACCCCTCAAAAACTTGCTGGTGGTAGAATATATGTGGTGTCATAACTCAGTAGTAGACAAAAAAGCTCTATGATAAATGTATTCATTATAGCGGATAGTCGGTTTGGATTTAAAAATTGCACGTTTAGACTTTTTTCAGTGCAACAGGCATAATGATTGACATGCCCTACCACTATAATGTCAGTATTAAATCTACAAGATTATCGCCTGCTAACAACAGCCTGAAAGGATTAGAGAGAGGTTACCTAAAGGGCACAGCCAGGATTTGGAAGTGAGGTAAGTTCTCATAACTCAAGACCACTGCATCTCTCATGTGAACTGTCAAGGTGTTTCCCAGTGAGTGGAATCAATTCTAGAGATCCTCATTACTGTGCGAATTCTTTGCTCTGTGAGGTAATAAAATATTAATCCATTTTGCTTATATTCTGCAGTGGTAAATATCTCACTTCTATTGCAGCTGCCAGCTACCAACAGTGACAGTTTCACTTCAAAGGGAATATGTTTGCCTTAATACAACTTAGTATATTAAATATAATTCCTAAAAGATACAGGTGCAGATTTTCAACACTAGAATTCACTGTTGCACCTAACAAAGATCATAGAAAATCTCATCTTTGATTTAAAAAAAAAAATGTATAAAACAATTTGTGATACATTAGGTGTGTGTGGCTAATTTGTTATGTGTGATTTAATCAGCTATTTTTGAAATTGTTTAGAAGTACTTAAGGGCCAATTTCACTAAGTTGGAAAAAAATACCAACAAAATTTGAGGGAAAGGTTTTAAACAAGAAAGTGTGAAAGCAGTTCTGTCATTTTTACCTTGTTTACGACCATTGTGCTAAGTTTGATAAAGAACCTGGTGCCTCAGTGTGCGCAGAAGCAAAACTGTAGCTGCTTAAGGAACTTACAGGTTAGAAGAGGGGGTTGGAGCACAGGCAGGGGCCGGAATTTTCATGGGGGAGAGGGGGCTTGGTTATGTGTCTGCATCTTTGTGTTTTGTGATCCACTCCTGGTAATGTTTTGAGTTTCTGAAACAAAAGGCATTAAGTGTTTCAGTTAGAAACATAAACCTCAAAGCGACTGCCTGCAGGACTGCAATGTGGAAGAGTCCTTTCTGACTGTCCCTGATGAGCTTCACCCCGCGCTTACTCAGTTTGTTCCTAGTTTATTACATTTCTAATGAGGCTGTGAATTTTTTTCTTTATGCTTAAAGCAAAATTTTGGCTGTTGACAGTGTGTTTTAAAGATGGTACTGTGTGCTAAATAAAGCCAAATATGGGCCTGACACTGTATTTCAAATCCTTTAACTTATTTATTAGCAATTTCAAAAATAGTTTAAGCTCCATTATGCATCAGACCATTTGAATGAAGTTGCCTGGGGCTTGATGTTATAGGTTAAAATCTCTAATCTCTTGTGAGTTACTGGGGAGTCCTGGTCATTGAACTTAAAGTCATTATCCAGCACCACAATTTCTAGTATTCTATATCTGACATAAACACATCTAATGCATGCAGTGATGTATATTTTAATGGTGCTTTAATGCAGTCTCTTGAAATATAAGTAACAGTCTGATCTGAAGTGTAAGCTCTGTGTGTGTGAGCATTAATGCCTATTTTAGATGATGGCACCAATATTTTCTTATGTAGCAGCATTGTTATTGTTTCTCACCTGTGGTTTTCAAGTCATATAAGATACCTGTGTTTGAAGTGTATGTGGGTCTTTCTAAAAACCAATATAATATTAGATAAGTACAATATCAATTCAATATCAAGGACAGCTATAACTTCACACATTTCAATGTTTTCCCGAAATCTAGATTTCTCCAGGCTTTTCAGTGGCTCTGCATAGCTTCTTTTCTAGTCTTTATCTGCCTTGAATTCTTCTCTAGCATGTAGCTTAGCTCTTTAGCTTAAACTTAGTTATAAGGAAAAATTAAGACCTTTTTCCTACTGTAGTCTCCTATAACTCTTCCCCCACCACAAAATTTCATGCAGTATTGCTCCAACATGTTCACTGTAACAATTAGGTCAGCCTATCCTGACTTAGTGCATAACACTTCCATAGTTTTCAGTCTTGTGATACATCAGAAAATTACCGATTTTGCTCTTTCTTTCTGATTCTGGTTGCTGATTTGTGGATCTCATTGCTTTCTTTAAATATTTTCTTATGTGTCATCTATCTCCTCTCACAGCTCACAGTGTTTGTATATTCTTATTGTCGCTGTTTTGCTCGCAGCAGTCCTTTTATTAGGTCCTTATTTTGGGAAAAACTTCTCATCTCCAGTCATATCCTCTTTGGGGGGAACTCACTTCCTGTAATACGGTGTTTGAGTGAGGATTTCTGGCGGTGTCTGGAAGGTTTGATGGCAGAGGTGAAACCTGCAGGCAAGAGCCAAGCCACATGTGTTAGCTTACAGCTGCCAGACTGCAGGTAATGAGCAATTCCCGTAGCCTTGTAGGCCCAAATTACAAACCAGAAGGCAAAATGGTCAGAAGGAACACATGGAAGGGCAAGTTGCCAGCAACAAATATAAATATGTACTACAGAAAATGTAACAGGGGAAGCTGTTGAAAGAAGTCTTCTCAGAGTGATAAACTATTTTCTTTTGAAAAGAGGCTCTCTAGCATATGCTGAAAGAGATTTCCCCATATTATTGGCATTTAAATAATACGTTGTAGTTCTTGAGAACGTCAAAACCCATGCTGGATGGTATGTAGTGTACCAGTTCCCCAGGTGTAGGACATCACCCCCTCAGAAGAATGAAACTTAGATTTTGGACATACATAACGTTAACCCAGCTTTTAGGATTTGTGCAGGGAGATTTGCTAGTTACAGAGAGCAAACAGTTCTGTCCTGCGGGGCTCTGCTTCCAGGACTCTGAATTTGGAAGCAAAACATCTTAGGTAGGTAATTTCTGAGCAAATCAGTAGCCTTCCACTGCTGAGACGGAACAGGAATGATATGGAGAAGCTCAAGGAGAAGCAGGATGGTTATGAGGCTGCTGAGCACAGCTCGGAGACGTGTAGCCGCAGGACACGGGGCAGGCAGCATGCTCTGCTCTTGGGGAATGTGTCTGTGGCCATAAAATAAAAAATTGGCCTGGGAAGAGTGGCTCAGCACTGCAGGAAGGCAGAGAGGCTCTGGGTCCCTCCAGCCTTGAAGACTTTCAAAACTCGACTGGATGAGGCCCTTTGCAATCTGCTCTAGCTTTGAAATTGCATATCGGCTTCAGTTATCCCTGGGCAGGGCAGGGAGTTACTCCAGGTAACCTACAGAAGTCCCTCCTAGCCTGAGCTATTTGATAATTCAGTAAGGATTTGCATAGCATTTTCTTTGACGATATATGATTAAAAGTCAAAAATTAATGTTCCACACAGAATGGATTTAAAAGCAGCTAACTAGTACCAGTAAACAGACAATAATTCCTAAGTAAGTGTCTTCTAATTAGGTCTTGTAGGAATTTATTCTTGTTTGATTGCTTTTATCTTCATTTATCTTCATTCTTATCCTCACCCTATATCCTCCTCCAAAATTGAAAATATCCAGTATTTGGTGAGAAAATGAGAAAAGCCCCGAGACTTGTATACTCTGCCTGCTGCATCACTAATTCATTTTTAAAGGTTCTTGACTGTTAGAATAATTTCTGTTTTCTCCCTTTTTGAGGGGAGTGTGGATGAGGATGGAGGAGAGGATATAGGGGAGTAAGGGACCATATTTTTATGTATTGCATAACAAAATATTGTAGTTTTGATAAAAAATTCATTCATATTCCAAACACACTGGTATCTGGGATAAACAAGCACTGTATCTATTGGCACGCCAGATCAGCAGTGTCTGGATATTACACAAAAGTGGTTAAGTGGAGAGCATGGTGTCTTTCGGTGCTTAATACTTATAACCTTCGCAAGGAGTTTCTTGTACTGAAACTCAGTGTCTCTGGACCATTTGTTCCTTGTTTTTTCTCAGCTTGCCGCTATTGTATTTAATAAAATGTTTTGTTTCTTGGTTAGCAGGCACATAAATTGAAAACCGAAAACTTCCATATGTGTGTGTGTAGGCTTGTTCCTGAAGTGAAAACCTGTCTCTTGTTTCTGCCCCATGTCCCCTCTTCACCTGCACAGTGAAGCCTGGAGCTGGAATGGAGATTGGCAGCAGAATTTAGTCCCTTTTGTGTAGGGGTGGGAGCAAAATGCATTCATCTCACGGCAAAGTATTTATAGCCTTGGCTTCGATTTTGCTGCTCATAATTTATTTTGCCTTATTTATAACAACTATACTGCTGTTAATGGGAAGTTATGCTTAGAGAAATTATTTTAATCCATTTGCAATTTTACTATGGTATAAAACAGTAGGAACTGGGATTCTTTTTCATATTTATATACAGAGTCAGGGGAGGGAGGAGAAATGAGAGTGCTAGAGAGGAGGGAAATAGGGCAAATGAAGGGGCTTTGGGATGTTTCCAATTTATTCTTTAGGATGAAGAGGAAGGAGGGAGCATTCTAATTCCCGACTCCATCCGCTTGCCCTCACTGCGCCTCTTCAATATTTCTTGGATTAAAATTTAGCTGATAAGATTTTCATTTTAAGCTGTCAAACACTTATTTGAAAACTAGAATTAAGCTGTCAGTTTTAATGCTTTGTTTCTCTAACTCAAACAGAAAGGGAAGAAAAAAGAAAAAAAAACGCCAAGTGAGAATAAGTGAGAGGGAAAGAGCATCCTCCCAATTACAGTGACTGGGGGAAGGGCCCTCAACATTTTAATTCAGCAGTTTTTGCTTTGCTGCTCAGCTCTGTGAAAGGAGGGTCAGCTGGGAGCCGCTGCTGTTGAAGAGCACGAGAGTTTCCCAGTGCTCGGGCCATTCTGCCCCTTTCTTCCTCGGGTTCTTATGCAGAACGGATTTGAGTATGTCCTAAAGAAACTATCAAATATCTTTACTACCTTCCTTGAGTTGAACTCCCTTGAAGTCTCACAGCTATTAACAGCAAAACAAAGTGGAGGAAATAAATCCGTAGGATTCTGCTTGTATCAGTGGGAGTAACCTCCCAGAAACTGATAGCTGCATCCAAGAAAAAAATGCCTGATTTGTATAATAGAAATTCAAATGGTAAAGTAGTTAAAATGGCATTATGTAGCAGAAATTTGTTTGTTTTTATTTTCATTCGGTCTTAATTTTCATTCATGCATCACCCTTAACCTTTGGGGTAAAAGGTATTTTACATTAGCATAAATATTAAGCAGATGCCATTTCTACTATATAGAGAACTTTCTTCAGCTAATCAGTTTTTCATGCATTTAAATAGGAATATTACAATGAGGGTAATTACTTCAGTTTTCCATGAATGATCCATCAAGACTTGGACTTTCATTGTATATTATTACACAGATTAGTAAGTGTAGAATTAAATTAGAACACGGTATTAGAATATTTGAAGTGTTTTGACAAGTTTAATATTTTTTAGGTTTTAACAAAATTAGTATTTTATTTTTAAAACACCTGCACTTTGTATGAAGCAGCTACTTTGTCACGAAAAGGTTCTACAGACTGGATGATAAAAGGAAACCATTAATTGTAAAATATGGCCAATTACATGAAGGAGTAACATATCAAGAGTGAAATAAGAGTGTGAATAGTGAGCTAGAGAATTTCATTTAAAAATGGAAGATTCCAATTATATATTTTTTAATTTATTTGCTATTATATTATTTCACATCAATAGTATGACTTTATCAACATTTAGGAAGCATACCACTGCATTGATAAGCCAAATATAGGTGCAATTAACAGGTATAATTTGAAATAAAAGATCTCTGTAATTTTCAAATTCTGTTATTGTCAAATAGAAAGACCTTCATTTTCTTTGTACCCACATGACTTTTAGTTTCCAAGTCTTACTAGAGTTCTTCACGTTCAAAACATCATTCTGGAAAATTAATATTTTTGTATGTCGAGACACCTGGCAGCCTTCTCAAAACAGTATCACTAAGCTAGGCTAGGGCTGGACTCTAATGCACAATAATGTGTTTACCTGCTCTGTGGGAGCACAGTCATTGACCTTCGATTCCCACCCAGGTATAGAAGCATTTTTTTTTTCTGTAGGTGTGTGTTCTTTTCTGCTCGATTGTATACATGGAAGCCGATTTTTAGCTGAACAGGTGATGGGATTTAAAGAAGAAGAGGGAAAAAAATGGCTATTGAGTAAAACAGGTTGTGTTGCCAGAATGGAGTATTAGAAATGGTTTATTTCACAATTGCAGATCTGATATTAAGAAAATCCTTTATCAATGGTTTGAAAAAAAATACTAAGTATGCATTGACTTCAGCTGCCAATATCAAGATTTATTGGCTCTAAGGATATTGACTACAACAAATCTGTGACGTTAATATATCTTGAAGATTAATAAATCTTGTTACCAGCCAAATCCATAAGTCAGTATAATTATGCTTGATTAGGAGCGTGTTTTCCATAAAGATCTCAACAGCACATTATACATCCAAGAAGTATTGAAATATCAGGAAAAAAATAAGAGAAAAATCGGCATCAATATCTAGATTCACATTATCAAATATATCACAATCTGTGAGTTTTCAAGAAAGATGTTTGCTTGTTTCTATGCTCTTTCATAGGTTTTGGGGAGGGTTAATTAACAACAGATTGTTTGAAAATGGATTGTTCTATCTTAAAGTTGATTTGTTATGATTTGATTTTATTATTTAAAAATAATTAGATAATGCATACGTGTGCCCATGGTATCTTTTTAATTCACTCGTGGTCTTTAAATACTAAAATTGAAAAAAAAATATAACAGGCTTGACTGGATTGCTGTCCTTTGAGCAAACCGTATTTTGCAGTCCCCTAAGGAAAACACTGCTCCATGGTATAATTTGGTTAAACAATCAAAAACATGCCTTTTTCCTGAATAATCTGATGTATTTGGATCCCAGTTATTGTTTTATGGACAAAGTAATTCTTCTTTTAAGAATATCCTTCCTTTGAGAAGCCTCTGTCGTTGATTATATATCAGGTTTATTTTCCATAGTGTTTTATCTTGGATTACATCCTCCCAAGCAGAAGCAGCAGGGAGCGCGTCCTGCACGTGTCCCAGGGACGCTGCGTGGTCACCTGCACCCTCAGGGTCCCTGGGCAGGGGGTGGGCAGGACAGCTCCTCACCGTGCGCTGCTGCTGCTGCTGCTGCTGCTGCAAGGGGTGTTGCAGCACAGAAACTGTGCGTTGTGCTGAGGCTGTTGTATGGCTGTGGTGCCATTTCTGCTTCTCCAAATCCTGAGGTAGAACCCCTGGTATTTCCAACAGTTAAGTTTCAGGAAGGTGTATGGTATGCGATTAATGGTGCAAAAGCAGGCAACAGTCATGGAAATCTCTTTGAATGGGCTTAGTTTTGATCTTTTTTCAAGAACTTCTAAAAGATTTTACTATTCTGAAAGAGGTTTTATTTTTCTTTCTGAATATATAATACATATTTGTTCTTCCAAATTGTTCCATGATTTGTGGCAATTCTTTTCAATTTTCGTCTTTCTGAGTTTATCTGTTTTCCACTCTTTTCGATGGGATTTCCTAAAACTGTTGCCTTTATTGGCAATAATAACTTTTCTCTCTGACTTGCAAAGTTGGTGACAATCATCTAATTGTAGTTGTTTTGGTTTAATCCGTGGATTTTGGAAAATACATGATGTCATATTTATAGGCTAGTACACTTCTGAAGGAAAACAAGATTCATGAAACAGAGCCATATATTTCAGTAAATCACATATTTGTACTTTTCAAAGAGGATTTAAAAATAATGTAGAAATCTACAGTCATATGGCAGTATTAAAAAATAGCTCCATGAATACAATTTTGCCACAAAGCAGCTGCTGAAAGTGCTCCCAACAAAAGGGAGTTATTGATGTGGCTGAGGAATAATGGTAAGTTCCAAGTCGATCATTTTTTTCAACTCTGTTAATTTAGAATTTGTCCCTAATTTGAGGTGAGAGGTTTAATAAAATATGAGAGGTTCATCCTATTTCTGAGAAGTCTCGAAGCTATTTATAAAAGGATAATTCAACTCTAATAGGTGCTATCTATGTGTAAAACACTGAAGGCAGCTGTTCCAGAAAAAAAATAAGGGAGAAATACTGTAATGACAATACGTACAAACACAGTCATAAAATCATTCCTGTTTTGTGAAGATCAGAGGGCCTAAAAAAAAAAAGCATCCATTAGAGATGACTTCTTCAAAACTAGAGAAAAGTGTTTATTCTTCTGTCTTGATTCTGTGAAACTGGTTCAGCTACTCACTGCTGCTACACAATCTGTGTATCTGTGATATAACAGAGGCCTAATGGTGACTTACTAATAGATGCGTGGCGTATAATTTTGTCTTTTTACAAAGTGAGACTCAATACTGGTAGATTGGCCTTCTCTCCTTTCATGGTTCCAATACAAAACCTCTAACATGTGATGAAATACAATTAGGTGGCATTTCTGCAAGGAAAATGATTTTTCATAGGTTCAGTATCTGTTTATAGAAAATTTCACAGAGTCTTTCTAATTTTCATTTTCACATTGGTTACAGTAGCAGTAGCGTGGGATAGCTGAGATACTGGTATAATATCATATTATGTTGATTTTACTGATAATGTGTTGCTTTTTCCAAGATGAAATACGGTTTATCATAGAGTATGCGAAGGAGAAAGCAAATGTGGCAACTGCTGTTTTTCAAAGGCTTTATAGTAACATGGCTAGAGCCAGTTTGTACTGCAAATATTAAACCATATGTTATGAATTTCCTGATGAATTAGTGACTTGTCATCTTGCTTGCGCTGTATGGATGGACCTGAAATAAAAGTCTGTACTATTTCCCTAATCTACTGATCAAATCATTTTGTTTATGAGCAATATAAGATAATGGTATGTAGTACTGTGTGCATAACAGAGGTATAAACCTTTGCTGTCTGCTCTGGTAGGGTTTGGATTTGTATTCTTTGATTCGAGCCATTGATCGTTCTTCTCATATTCCTTCCTCTTGGCTGGCTGAGTCCCAACGTAGTGCGTTCTTTAAGCAAGCACGGGGAGCTATAACTATTAACCTTTCCAGAGCGGCTTTTTAGCATGTCACGGGCTTAGATGTCTTGTTTCTTTCTGCCATTAACCTTTCTGAGGGGACAGTGCGCTGCGTTCTGCTTGCTTCAGCACACCGGCATCGTTTTCACCCCTTGCCTGTTTGCAGACGCTGTATTTATTGCAGGAAGGATGGGAGAAGGCAGCGGGGAAAGGACAAGGGTGCTGGCTTGGCGCACTTTTTCCCTTAGTGCACAGACAGTGTGGCCCTGATAGAGAAAAATTAACCCCTTGAAGAAATTCCTAGTTCAAGTGCTGGAAGAGTTTGTTTCTCTCACAGGCCCTTGCTGGAAGGCCTTTCTTGTCACCCATGCTGAGGCGTTGCAACCAGCGCCCTCAAAACAAAGGCTGTTCATCTAAGGCCAACACCGGTGAAAGGTTCAGTTATTCTTGCTTTACTGAGCATGAAATGGAATTGAAAGGCAATATTAAATGGGTTATTAAACTTAAGACATGGTGTCTTGTGATCTTCTCTTGCAATTGCCCTTTCCATATGCATATATAATTTGTGTGGAATATTCTCTATAGAGCTGGTCATTTGTATGGCCTGCAGGTCTCAAGACATGTTAGTATTGCAATTATTTGCTAGTTGCTTTATGATAAACTAAAGTATGAGATTCCCTTGGGAAAGCAAATGTCAATCTTTAGTTATTTATATCCTTTGTGTAAGTAGGTATGAAACACAAAAAGATTAAGAGATGGAAACAGTATACTGATCTGTATCACAGTTTCCCTCCTTTGGAATTACTTAGTTAGGAACATGTGCTTTTGCATGGGTTAGAACTCTTTTCTTTTTAACATAAACACTAGGCTCCTAAGTTTAGTTTATTTTGCGTAGTGTTTTAGCTTCCCTCATGACCCATTAGAATGGTTTCTAGAATAAGTGATGTATGCTTCCTGAAAACCGAGCATGCATTTTGAAAGGAACGCTATAGCATAGCAGCGCTTTGATCAGAGCCTTTTCTCAGGTGAATACTGGGTTGTTCCTGCCACTGATTTTAGCTGGCCTGAGTCCAGGGCCAAGGGAATTGCATGAAAGCACATTTCTAGTGCTGGCTTTGGTGTTTGTTCAGCTTGCCTAGAAACCAGGAAGGGCTGGAACATTAAACAAAAGGAATTGATCTGAAGGGCATTTGCCAATTAAACCCAACTGCTACTAAGGAAATCAAAGGTGCATCAGTTGATCAGAAAAGGAGCAGTCCACCTAATGCTTAGTAACGTAGCATTCCCACCACAGAAATCTCTGTTTGCTGAATACCTAAAACCATACAGGAGCAGAAAATCCTTTATTTGACAGCTTTGCCACTGTCCTGGCAACAGAAGGATTTTCTACCCTTTAGTTAAAAAGGATTTAACTATTTTTGTAACTGATTTAAAGACTTCTCCAGATTGTTTACTTCCTGTCAGACAGCACCATGCAGTAGCATTTCAGCAGCGTGAAGTCGAAGTTGGAGGAACTAGAAATGTGCCTAACTGACAAGTAAGCGAAAGATAGAGCGTCACGTAATTCTGCTACTTAACTGGTGTCTAATTAGGGCCTAATCATATGCCTGAGAATTTTTGCTGAAGTATTGCAAATTTAGAAGAACACAAGCCAAACTATCCCATGCGAAGGAAAAAACTGTAGAAAGTTATTTCTGAAAGCATACTGCTAGAAATGTAACCACCCCCACCAGGGTTTTTCTGTCTCATTTTAACAGTTAGACACTGAAGAAGGTGTCAGTAAAAACAGAGCAGCTGTATTTCAACAGGTGAGGAGTGTGGTGCAAACATTCAATCTGTATTCAAATTTGTAGTACCTATAGCTATAAAGTATGAACCCATTTCTAAAATCACAGTAAAGAAATTCATCCTTGTATGGATTATTTTTAAATTATTATTTGTTTAATAATTGATTTCACTCTGAAAGGTTGGGCAAACAGCAAACAAAGAAGAAATGGTGATGTAGTTGAAACACTCATGAATAGCCTCAGTGCAAGAAGAAATTTGAAATCCTCCTGAGTGATATCTTTAATTCAGTTTAATTGCTTGGTTTGGTTTATGTCTGTTGGGATAGGTCAGCTGCCATAGCTTCATTTTAAGATTTTACAAATTCACAATCCAAACAGCTAGAAGCACCATGATCAAAGGCAACTCTCACTTAACAATAGTTTTCTAAATTAAGGGAAAAATGAGACAAAACACTAAATGCTTTAGCAGATCAAGTTTGAGTTGTTTCGATCAATATGGATTCTGTAGTTTTAATGCAAAGGTGCCGTGAAATTAGGGTCCCATCTTATTCAAAACTAAAACAATGCAGAATTTGCCAAAGAATTTCTGTTCTTTCTCCCCACCACACACACACAGTGTTGGCTCATGCTAATGGTCCTTTACAAGAACATGATTTTTTGATCATAGGGAGATGTCAGCCTATATTTAAATCTTGAATGCAGTATTCATAAAACACTTTTCTCTCATAATGCTTTTTGAATATAAATGGAGGAAACAAGAAATCATACCAATGGTTTTATGTGTAGCTTTTTTTGTTTTCCTTTGTATCAGTGAAATTCCAAGTTTATCTTTTTCATGTCATACATTTCTTCTGCTGCCTTCATCCTTCCTTTGTTCATCAGCACAACCCCTGGAGTTCATGGAAATGAGTGGTAGCATTTTCTTTATTTCAAATGGTAACACTGCTGATCCTAGTTTCTGTGTTATGGAAAGGAGTAAAGCCATTTATTTCTCCTGCATGGCTCAATCAGTTTCCTTTTGAAAGGGACAACCTATGTTTCCTTTACCTTCAGACAACATTTCAGTACTTTTAGTGTGATATGTAGTCAAGAGATTTTTATTTATTTATTTATTCCCTGCTATAAACCACAGACCCACATTCTTCTTGCACAGAAGCATGTGTTTTGTGGTTTGAGGTAGGTTTACTTCAATAACTCTTTCAAGGATGACTTTTTAGTATCTTGGTTTTGTGCTTCAGCCTACACAAGGTTGATTGCTCTAGCTACCTCCTGCTCTCCTATTTCACAGTGATTCAAGGAGCCGCCACGCAGGTTTGTGCCGCTCATGTAACGCTCTGCACAAGCAGCGGTGCTTGCTCTGTTGTATCGTGTTTCAGGAGCGTGTGGTGACGAAGCAGGGAGCAGGTTGCATAGGGAGAGCCAGTAATCTCTGTGAGTTGAGCATGACTCCCCTGTAACCTGCTGAATCCACTAATAAAATGGTGATGCGTACAGAAAGACGTTGGGACGTCCTGTGTGACTTTGCACAGCGATCTTTTGCCACCTTAAGACCTGGGATCTTAGAGATTCCCTTTAAAACTGTTGGAAAAGCCAACTTGCTAGTTTCTGGGGATCTTCAGTTTGGACCTAAAATTTTCCTTGATGTGGATGCTTGAATTCCATTCTGCAGCTTTTCCATAAAACATTACATTCACTTCCAGGTGCAGGCAGCTCCAGTGTCTTTGTCCCCTCCCCTCTGAGCAAACCTATCAGGGAAGCAAGCATATTTTTCTTGGAAGAGCCTTTTTTAAGAAACTGAAAACATTAACAAAACAAAGAAAAAGGAAACAAAGAGCTTTTAAGTGAAAGTTATTAGTCTATAAGAACTGACATTTTAAAATTTATTTCTTAAAAGATAAAATGTGCTTCCCTCAAAAATAAAATCTTGAAACCAGTTCTGCTTGACATGAATTATAGCTCACTGACACTGGGAAAGGCAGGGCTGCAGAGAGGTGAACAAACTGTCATCTTCACATGCAGAAATGTTACGGTGACACCTAAGAACTGAAGGCAGCCTTTTATTTTATGTTTAGTTCCTACATCATATGCTTTAGTAGTTATCTTGTTTTTATTTTAAGTTTTACAGAACATGCCTATCAGTCACACCAATAAAAGATGAGTACGTTGCATAGTTATCTATACTCAGACTAAATGCACACAGTTACAGGAAAACCTCACTCTGGAGGTTCAAGCCTCCACTAGGACAATATATGAAAGCACAGAGAATTGCTGTCAGTCTATCTTACCAAGGGAATACCGTGAGGGAGAGGTATAATTGTGGCTTCTGTGGCTTACTAACATATTCAGAAACAGTTTAAACTCAACAGCCTGCAAAAGATTGGAAATGGTTTTCTCCTTTCCTTTTCTGAGCTACTTCTGAATCTCACTGGCGTCTGCCCAGTGCCACCTCTTACATGCAACAAGGGCTCTTTTTAACTCCGAGGCAAGGCCCGAGGCTCTAATCCGTGTCTCTAGGTGACCTGCAGTTAAAGCCTGTCAGAATAATTACATCTTCCTGTGGCTGGGCAGAGAGTTGCTTAGAGGTTTGTGGGGTTTTGTGTTTTTTTGAGATTCTTCCCTATGAAATGCCTGACTTGAGCTGGCCTTCCTAGCGAGGGAGGGGAGGGCCAGCAAAATTAGCTGTGCGTGTCCTGCTGTCAGGCGGAGAGATCTCCATCACTGATTGCCATCAGCCTTGCTGGCAGGAAAACAACCTTTTCATCCAGGGCTTTACTTTACAAAAACAATGCATGCTCATTAAAAAGCACCAAAAGAAATGTCATACAATCATTTACATCAAAGTGCCCCAGAAACTGAACCCTGCGTGTTTATTAAGATGTTTGTTGCCGCTGCCGTGACCACCTTGCATTGCCTTGAACTGCAGAGAGCAGACAAGGAATGATTGAGTGTGGATTTTGCCTCTTTATGTATTATACTTGAGTTTAGTCTCAGTCTGGCTCCTAAATAGAATAATCAATGCCATTATCTCTTCCTCCCTTATCTAAATCACATCGCTAGATCAATAGCTACAACAAAGCTAGCCAGTGCTTTCATTCCGCTGGGACTCATTACTTTGCTGCCCAAGATGGGGGTACAGATATTTGCAGGAAGGTTATCTGCTGTTCCCTGGTAGTTAACAACAACTGTCAGTTATTAATGGTGCTCTGCAGCCTCACCTCCACGGTGCTGTGACTGATAACAGGACATGTTTATAACAAAAGGAATCTCTGCCGCATTCCCCCCTTTCTTCATCCCGTCCTTCCCACAGTTGCAATCTGAAGCGGCATGCGTGCCTGAGAATATCAAACGTTTAGGGCGTTCTCATTGAGATTCCTAGCAAGTGCAGGTTTGCTTTTACACAGGCTAACATCTGCTGCAGGATTCCAAAGACTAATTAAAATAAATTTAGATCCTAAATTAGTCTTTTCAGTAACATTTATTAAACAAGACACTGGGTGATAGCATATATAATGTGTCTAAGCTGAAGCCAAAGTGGTATTTTGATGGGGTCTTGTTCGCCAGTGAGAAACAATCTCTCCCCAGGAAGTTTAACATTTGCAATGCGCTACTTTTCATTAAGCTAATAATACAGACTACCGTGCTATTTCACCGTGTGTCTGTTTATATGTACAATATAAGTGTAAAGTATGATGCTAAAAATGTGTGTTTCTCCTGTAAAATTGGACCCCACTCCTAACATTTCTTGTCAAAAACGGACAGCTAGTTTGCAAATCCTAGGTAAGTGGTATGACAGGCAATTTACGTGTCAAGTCAGCAAATCCTCAAAGGAGTAGTTAGCCACTAATGTAATGGCTTCACCTTCTACATGTGTAGATATCACTCTATACTGTAATTCTGTTGTGGGGGCCAGTATGGAGCTTTGCCCAGGCTGCTGTTTACAACAGGTAGAAATGCACGGATGATCAGTATATTTCCAGTTTATTGCTTATTAATGAGCTTTAGAGAAGCAGAAGACGGTGCCCAAACAATAACGTTGCCACTTTTCTGTGCTGTAAATGAATGAAGAAGACTGCAGAGCAGTTATGAAAACAAACACTCCAGCCAGTGATATATTTTAAGCTAAGGAAGAAAAGTTCAAACACAGTAGTACTGAACCTTTTAGTTAGTATAACATCAGGATTTACATATGAAATATGAATCTGATCTTATGCTGAATGAAAATCATGGGAACTTAGCTGCTGGATTCAAGTAGGAACAAAATTCACTCTTTTCTGCAGAAATACTAAGACTTTTCTAAAATATGCAGAAGAGAGCATGCAGTGTGGCCTGCATGCTGTGAATGAAAACCACAAACCCATTGAAAGATCATCATAATAGAGAACTGATTTATTAATAATTCCAGTAATTCTACTTATATTTGACTTTAATATTTCTGTTTGAACATAAGTTTGGACCTTTTAGTGCTGACTTTCGTCTGTAATCTATCCTCATTTTTCCATGAAATCGACCAAGAAAAAACAGAAATTTTTTGTACTTCTGTTCATGTTGTCTCTAACATGCTTTAGAACATATTCAGAAACCTAGTAAGTGTAAGGGAGTCTTTCATTTGCTTGCACAGCATTTGAAGTGCAAGACATGTTGGCCTCAACCCTCCCTCTTTTTATTTCCTTATGTGTTTTTAAGTGCTTTGGTTGGCATTATTTTTCTTTAAAGACTTTGAGCTCTTTTCTAATTAATCACTTGGCACCTGTCCTGCCACTCAAAGATTTTGTGTGCCTTCCAGTGATTGGGAAATAAATTAGTTGGAAAGAACGTGCATTTCTTTGTGTAGGAGAGAGCGAAAGTGAGAGCAAGAGCACCCTCCCCTGTACTGCCTTCTTTGATAGTGTTTATTCAAGGCTAAAATATAACTTCCAGAAATATTTTTTCAGTAACTCTCCCTTGGCTACTTCATTTTCCTTATGTGAAACAGCAAAGTAGTGTAGCAGTTGATAAAAGACTTGCTTGTGAAAAGCGTATAATATGTTATAGACAAAAGCAATATTTATATGTTTTCTTTTACTCTCTCAGTCCCCAGATTATAATACACAGATCTAGTAGTTGCAAGGACACCACAGGGAAGCTTTTGGAAACTCCGAAATGTGCTGTGGCAGGTAGTAATCAAAACAAACAAAAGCTCTCTCCTTCTGCCCCAAAAAAGAAAAGAGAGGGAAAAAAAAAAGGCAAATTCCTGAGTAAAGTAATCTCGGGGTGGGGGAGAAAAACAAATGAACAGGATGGGTAGTGGAAGTGACTAGAGCTGTCTTGATTCAGAGAAGGCGGGGGGAGGAGGGGAGAAGAAATGGAGGCATCTATGTCTGAGTTCCTTGAGACATCAAGGTGAAGTTTCCCTTTCTCCAGTTCTGGAATAAATAAAATGATATACGTCTGACCTGCTTCCTGAAATCTGTCCAGGAGAAGAAAAAAATAATTGCTATTTAAAATCTAGTTGGGGCAATGCAGCAATCTCTCCCCTTTTAGCTCTTCATTACCTTGTTGACTTTGCGGCTCCACTCACATCATGATGGAATTCTTACATCTTTTCCCTTGTTCACTTCCCTACAGTTCCCTTGTTCAGCCTGTAATGTTTCTGAGTTTTTCTCTGTTGATTTGGGGATTTTCTATCTGCTGATAACCATCTGCCAGTGTCTACAATACTATTGCTGTCATTAGTGTTCAGGACCAAGAAGTGATCAAAGCATAGTTTGTCTTTAAATCAAAGTACGATCATTAACGAGCGTGAACATGCATGCATCTCCACCATATAAAACTGAGAAACTTTATTAATGCACATCTTTATCTTTGCCGGGATTAAAAGTGAATGATGTTGGAGATTGGATTTTGTCTCTCAAGAGCTCCTGAAAGCAAAGTGAAAGTTTAGACGTACAGCTCCATAAATAATGTTTGGCTACAGTTCAGCAAAAAGAAATGGGAAGGGAGGAACAGTGAAGGAAGACAGGCACACTACACAGGACCGCTGATGAGATGTTTCGCTAGGATGATTAATGCCCATTTACAAAATTGGGCTATTTACAAAATTGAGCTTGTAACTTAGAGTGCCTGGGTTAAAGGAGGTGCCCCTGTTACTGGCACTGCGTTTATCCCACACTGCTGCCTCTGCCCCGCTGTGCAGTAATTAGGGCCCAGCCTTGGGCAAAGATCTGTCTCCAGTGGCAGAAGTCCAGTTCTCGCCTGCTGCAACTGCGAGTTTCTCTCCCAATATGTTGTGCCAGTCTGTGGGAGCGAGGCAAGGAGGGAGTTGTTAATGGAAGGTGAGAGGGTTCTGTTGAAGGCTGTTAACCACTCTGGACTGGGAGCAAGATACATTATAAGGATGTTTTAAAGCACAAGGGGAAGAAACTAACATAAATAGGAGTAATGGAATAAGAAAATTTAGGCCATTTCCTGACAGTGAGATCTATCAGACTGTGGAATAGATAAGTCTGCCAAGGGAAGTAGTAGAAGTCCAAGAACTTGAGTCACTTAAAATTACATCAGACAAAGAACTCAAGAGTATATAATAGGGAATAATCTACCAGTGGCCATGGGAATGGTAAATTTACTTAATATGTCCTTCTATCGCTAATGTCTAGAATATGTATGGACTGATTGAAGCTTTTTTCAGCTTTACCTGCTAAACATTATTTAGAAAGCCTATTTTTACAGTAAGTAACAGCTATACTTGCATTTTTTTTTATAATGCCTGTTCTGTAGATGTCTGCCCTACAGTGACAAGCTTCAGGCTTTTGCAGGTGAGTGAAGGTCTAGCCAGGGCACAGCTGTCCTCTCAGAAATGCCAGTTTTCCCCCACAATTGCAATTCCATCACGCTTCCTACCCAAATACAGTAGGGTTATTAATAGTAGTTTCATATTTTCTGATGATACCTCCCTTGTTGAACCATTTTGTATCCATAACTTGAAAGATGAAAAAAAGGCTCCTTCTCAGAGTGCCAGCCATCTCTGCTTCGTGTTAAAGCGGTACGTCAGCCTGATGAAGATAGGCCTTCAAGAAGGGAAGTCAATGGTCCTGTGGTTAAACTCAGGAGGATTACAGCCTTGCATGGGAGGCAGTAAGAATGGGAAGTGTAAGAAAGGTATGAGAAGCACAATGAAGTCTAGATTTATTAAAATAAGAGAGGACAACAAGTGAGTTGGTTATAGCAGAGCTAATCAGGGCATTTGAGCTAGAAGATGATGCACTGAGACAGTGATGTGAGCAATTCAGCATCCTGCAGCTGGAAAGCTGAGAGGCTCAGTTTTTGATGACTTGGAAAAGGCAAAAGATGGTGGGCACGAATTGCATGGAAGGGTAGAGAAATGTGTTCAGAAGGCCAGGAAGTAACACATATTTATTTTAGGTTGCATCTAGTTAAAATTGTGTCTAACCTGGGGCTTTTGTCCTTTCACCATTGCAAGCATCCAGTGGCATCTAAAAGCCACCTGTAACCTTTGGTTAACCTGTAGATTGCAAAATTCACATGCAGCTTGTGGGACATGTCTGTGTTTAATTCCTCCTCTCCAAATGTATGCCTCAGTGGCTGTTGGTGGAACAATAGTACTAGTATAAGAACTGGCTTGATCTAATCTACAGTGCTGCTTGTATTTTTTTAAAAAAAAAAAGATGGAAAAGATTACAAAATTTTTGGAATGGGTTATATTCGGGAATCTCTACGAGTAGTCTAGTATATTACTAAATCCTTTGTACCACCTAATGATCTGGTGTCATGAAGAGGTTAGTTTAATATTTTTCCTGTGGCTTTTATTTATTTTAGTGCTGCTGGATTCATTTTTAATAAATCTAATCATTGTATTATTCCTTCCATATTTTTCCCTTTCTCTGAGTATTTTTCTTAATATTGATATGTATCATTTAACTATTTGTCCCTATGTGCATCTGCTGTCTCCAGAATGTCCAGCTAAAAATCTTAGGTGAGAAGATAATTCCTTGATTCATATTCTAGACTTCACCGACTTGGCTGTAAATGCCAATATAAAATCTATTAACTTGGAATTTCTTTCAGGGTCAGTAGGGTGAGTATTCTTGCACAACTACTACTTAAAAAGAGATAACACTGTTTATTGAGCTCTTTCTAATTCAGAGTCTCTGTTGTGCTTGATCATCAACTCTGATTAATAGAAGCAAATTAAGGGTTAATTTAATTCTTTTTGTTTGTATTTTGTTATCCATAGTAAGTAGGCAGATATTTCTTTTCTTGTTTTTCTGTTTTTTTGCTTTGGTTATAGTTACTCATTAATTTCTCATCTTTCACCACTTTCTCACTGGTTCTGTGAGCTAATCCGTAAACTTTCTGGATCAGAATGAATTTGTATAGGAAGATGATAAAACGTAGTAATCAAAGTTGTACCAGGATGACCGTAAATTTATTTTTTTTTATATTTATAACAGTATTCCTTGTTTAAAATAATAAAAGAAACTCTGAGAAGCAAAATTCTAGTGCCTGTGATAATATTCATCCACTAGATCAACACCTATATTGTATGATTTAGGTGAAAGTACACTAAAGTACACCCAGTGTTCATATGCATACTAAATACAGTCCAAGAGAAAGCTGTGCCGAAGCAGATGTAACTGGATGAACACAGCCTCCGTAACCATAATCCAACAGTATACATATTTCCATAATATTTCTTGCAAAGTATTTCCCAAGAGGACAAGATAAGAGCATGTGATAAGAATATTGATTCACTGGTTATATCGGCATCTGATGTACCGAAATGCGAGTAGATTCAAATCGTTGTCAGTGCTGCCTTCCAGGCAGCAATCTTTCAATGCAGGATTTGCCATAAAGATCAGAAAACAGCTGGCAACTAGCAACATGTTATAGAAAAAAAAAACTTAAAATGTCTTCTACTATAGAACTGTGCTGAAGTGTGATTTACTTCGATGTGTAGCTGTTGAATATACAAAATTATTCAACATCCAGAACTCCAATTAGCTGGTAAAACCTAGCTATGCCTTTAATTGTTTTAAGATTTCTGCAGGGATATGAGTTTGTGAAGAACTAATAGTGAGGGCAGTTTTCTGGAAATTCATTTTCCTAACTGTGGCAGAAGCATATCACTGAACACATTTGCATTGCCTTGAGTGAGCGGGAGGCTACATGAGTAATATTAAAGAAGGATAAGAAACTGCACACTACAGGAAAAATATAGGTGAAAGGGAAACGTGCAGTGTTGGAGTGAAGGGCACCTTGGACATTTACAGCAGGGAAAAAACTGAGATGATAACGCTTCCTTCCATGTCACAACCAAAGTGCCCATGTACAAGGCAGTTGCCACAAGCCCATGCCCACTCTTCAGTCCTCATGGGAAACAAGGTATCTGCAGTGCAATTCAGTGAAAGAAGTGGGTCAGAATGATTATCAATGTGGATTTTTGAGGTATCTTTTGTCTAAAGTAAAAGTTGCAGAAAAATGTGGTTACCAGTAGCAGGACTTTCATTTCGGTTTCTTTCACAAGGTGCAAAATTGTTCTTCACTTGTCCATTTGTCCATACTCATCCTTCTTTTTTCATGCCTGTTTTAGCAATCCATCTCTCTGTTTATAGCTACTATAGCTATATTTCAACAAGCTATCCTGCTTGTTGAAACTCAGACAGCTTAGAGAGTTTGGATGGATATATAGATAAATGGTTATCCGGAATAACTCTTAGAGCTATCTATTTTAGCAAACTATTTAAGCTGTCAATCTCTGTGTATTTATATCCTACTTACTACACTAGTATCTGAACACCTATCAATTGAGCATTAGAAATCCACTCCAAGTCTCAATTCAATTGTGGGTGCTCGCTGGCGGTTTCATACCCTCCTTAGATGAGTAGAATAAAAGATGTGATATCCAGCCATGCTTTGCCTTTTTCTTCTTAGTGTGTTATCTGAGAGCTTGATCTAGAGCTTTCTAAACTGTCAACTTTTCCTACCTTTTAATATTTTGCCCTTTTTTTCCCCTATGAAATGGTTCTTTTCTCATATTACCAGTGGGACAAGATTTAAAAAAGAAGATGATTTTTTCCCCAGTAAAAACAATGTATAACACTTTGGGTGTATCACCAGATGGTAGATCTCTTCATTTGACAGTCAGAAATTTAAAAATTTGGAACAGAAGCAGTTCTCCAGAATGCTGCCAGGAGATTCATCTAGAGAGAAGAAAAAGGAAACACTAAACAAAACAAGAATCACATCTGCACACCTACTCAATTTAAGAAAAAGAAAGTATTGCTTTTCAGTGTTATGCTGCCAAAAAAGTATAGGGGGCATCAGGAATATGTAGTAAACTTGCTCTTGGAGCTTATGCTGATAATGAAACTTCATCCCACAGATATCACAGAAGGCATGTAATTCTTTTCTTTAGAAATGGTCAAAATTATAGACTGCATAAAGGAGAAAATAGTTTTCATGACCCCCTAGGTTAAAAGTCAGAGTGGAGTCAGGATATGAAAAATAAAATTTGAAAGGGCAATAATCTATGAAACTTGGAATAATAGTTGCTAATATAGTCATAAATCATTGGAGAAACCCAATCTGCTGGTACTCATAACAAAATTGTAATAGATGGTGGTTTGCAGAAGTGAAAAGTTCTCAGATGCTCTGTGGTAGCACCAAAAAATGAAACCAGATCTACATGACTTTGAGTTACCTGTGTGTATATAGACGCAATATCACACCTTCATTACTCGGGTCAGACAATTTTCTGGTTATATCTCGTAGGGATAGGTAAAGAGGCAGACTTTATATGTGCAGCTGGAGGCATGCCTGCTTTTCTTTAACAGAACTTCTCTTCAAGGGGAAAAAAAATAAAGTTTTGTTATATGGTGGTCTCAGGAGGAAAAAGTTCATTCTTTGTCCTTGTTCAGCCATCGCTCTGAGGCATGAGAGACAGCAATCAAACTGTAATATGTGAGAATCTCTATCTTGACCAAAGGGAAGGGGCATTGGTGCTTGAGTTCAGAATGTGCAGATTCTTAGCTGCTCTTGTCAACTCACAGATGGACCATTTCTTCTGTATCAGTGCTTCTGTCTTGTTTCCACTAGCGAAGTTAAAAAGAGAAAAAGCTTGTACTGCACTGTTTTCCCTACACTGCATTTGGATTTCTGGTGCACACAGGTGACTAATTCCCATGTTTGGAACTGAACTGCAAGAATATTGATCTTTTTGGCCATTCAATTAAACAGGAGAGATCATATAGTGATGTACTAGATGTTTTTGTAAACTGTCCTTACTCAGCAGGCTGATTTTTGATGCATGACTATTCCCTTTGTAAACTAGCATCAGAGATATGCATATTTTTCTCCTTTGTTGTGTTTAAAAATTTTATAGAAAAAAAGAAAAATGAGAAATGTTTGAAATACTTAAGCACACTTCTTTTCAGAGAGAAAAAAAAATGATGGGAAAAATCCAAATTGCAACTGGGAAAACAGAAAAGAGTTGACCAAATATCTATGATCAGGAAAGCACCGAGGGAGAGAGCAACTAAGAGATGAGAAAACATTGGAACTTTGAAATTGACTTGCAGGGCAGTTAGTGAAAATATTATAAAAGGCTGCAGGATATGTCTTTGGTGTTTTAACTCTGGAAAAAAGGCAAAAGACTGTGACTCCGAAGGTAAGAACTTTGTATCAGCTATGCAGTTGTATTCAGTAGCATACACATTTTATTGCAAACAACATGAAAACCGATACAACAGAGAAGAAAGTACACGTGTACAAATATAAATCTCCAGAGGTGTTTGTAAGAAGCTGTTCTCAAAGGAGAAACAGACGATCAATGTATAGGAAAGATGAGGGGATGTGATTATGATCAGTCAACAAAAACTAGCAGTATCTGCCAGGTCTCCTGGAATAGATGGAAGACTTGTAGTTTCCAGTCTTCAGCCACATCCTGGCCTTGTTTTCTAGTTTAGAGTATAAAACAACAATAAAGCATCTATCTGGCTGACAGCCTTTTATGTTTCCTTTCAATCATCAGACCCAAAATGTGTCTTTGCAGGTTCACTTGGGTTTCGCAGTCGTGTTATTGCCTGTCACTTTAAGGAGTTGAATGGCTGAGGATTAATTTCATTCTCTTAGCTTGCAAGCATTTTTATGTGGAATCTGGTTTTCACTAGATTTGCATTTCATCTAGGTTAGTGCTCCCTATCTGTGTTTGAATAATAACTGAACTGAAGCAAGCTGAACAGCTTGTATTTAGGTACTTAATTCCAAAAGTAAGTTGCAAGGAAACCTGAAGGTAGCAAAAGTCTGTGAAATTCCACCAACATCAGGAGAGTTTCTCCAGCTTACTAACTTGCCATCTAGTTTATTAATGCTCTTCAAAAGCTTTTGTCAATGGTATGTATACAGCTTTGAGAGATTGAAAATGACAGAGTGGTAATTTTAAGAGATGAATGACCCTTGTAGTCTTGTTTTTCCCATTCCTTCATATGTTTGACTTCTGTGGAATGGGGCTTTAATACTTATATCTTCTCTTCCTACAACTTCAGTTTACCATTCTGTTATTGGTGAGTGATTTGTAATCTCTGCTAATGTGAATTTGAAATGTGGTTCAAGTGGCGGGAAAAGCAAGCTTGTGTTACTCTATCTGTCTATTTAAAGCACGGGGTGTTTCACAGCTTGTAGGATGCTCATACTAAATGGCTCTGTTTAACAGATCTTATTTTAATTTATCAAACTTTGGTAGTGGGGTCTTCCGTAGTTTAGGTGTCGAGAGGCTCTGAGAAATGGGTAAATGATATGGGTGGAAATGGGCTGCAGTTTCAGCCTCTCTGCAGCATTGTGATTAGGAGGATAAATTCACTAGAAAGTCACTTCTGGTTGCAGCAGGCTTGCCCATGATTCATGCACAGGGGTTTGAGGGATAAGGAGTAGGTGTTTCCTGGGTTCAGGGTGAGAGGTCAAAAAGCTGTTCATTCATTATAAAACTACAGAACGTTTTATCTTTTTTTTTTCTCCATTAGATAGTGGTTTGATTCATTCTAGTCCTCATGTAGTCTCTTACTTAATCCATTTTTTCTTCAAGTTGGGGGGAAGAATTCCATTAGGGTCCAAGTAGCAATTACATCTCGTAAGTCACAGCCTGATGGCTTGAAAACATGTATTAATTAAGACTCCTCCTAGGCTGTTTTAGTCTTTGAAAGGCTTTAATCTTCTCCTACCCTGCTTATAATCCAGATGCAGCACTGATACATAAGCACGTTTACACATTTGTTTCTCTGGAGTGTGTTTTGCTAACTATTTATTTAGATAGCTACTGTGCTGCCAGTTAGAGAATGTGATTTCTTTATGCTCTAGAGCTGAGAGACAAGGAAGGATATGTTAATAAAATATTATGAAAAGATCTTTCTATAAGAAATTCTGCCATTTACATAAAACATGCTACAAGACACTTAAAACTGAGTTAATCACATTGTTTAAAATAGAAATTTTCCTGGCTAGATATCTATGAATTTAAAATACAGCTGAAGGATATCTTTTAAACTTCAGAATTAATGAGAGCCCTAAGGACAATGAATGATAGTTTTTTATCTAAACAGAGGAGCAAAGGGGTAGTGTTAAGTGAAATACTTTCGCTGTGCATAGATATGGCATGATAAAATTATTTTGCTGATAAAATTGATTATTTTTGAAAAAATATTATATTTCAGCCAAAAGAAATTTGCATAAATGACTTTCAGTATAGCTCCCCTAGCTTAGTTCCTTAAAATAGGAGGAACAGCTAAACAGCATAATGTAAAACAAAACCCTAACTCTTTCTTTACCTTTGAAACTTCAAGGAGAAATACCAGTCTTTCGGCTGTCAGATCTGTCCAAAGTGTTGGTGATTTTCATTTTCTTCTAAGAAGGAAGGAGTTTGGCCTGCCTTGGGACTGTATTTTGTTGTGTACATAGAGTTGTGAGAAGTGTGTACATCACTGAACAGATTAAGTATCCCCATCCCCGCTGAGCACATGCCAGCAGATTCACATAGCACTTGCAGTCTTTCTGAACCGTTAACATGTTGTAATTCAGTGTGAAGAGGTTGCTTAATATTGCATTTCACAGCATGCATTTCTTCAGTTTCAAGCTCTTCTCGCTGCTTTTGAGAACTCTGAAAGAAAAGTGAAGCTTCCTGCTTCCTGTGTGATCATGATGGGTTGATTGCGAGTGTCACAGGCTTCAGACTGGCATCTCTTTTTAGCCTCCTGTGCCAAGTAAGATTAGCCACACACATAGCAACCCCCAAGATGTATGCAACTTTTCAAAAGACTGCAACCATTTGGCTGGGGAGCGCCTGAGAGGGGATGGTTGTGGTGGGAGCGTGGGCTCAGCTTGCTTTGCTTCTGTGTGTCTGTTTCATGACCATCCTTGGGCCAGTCTTTGGGTTTTTCCTGGTCTCTTGGCTGGCTGTGCCAAACTGATAGCAATAAATCTGCAGGTCGGCCACCCTGCAGTAAGCAGTTCTTTAGATTCTCTGTCTGCCCCCCACGTTATGGAGCCAAAGGAAGAAGTGTATTTCACAAAGTTGTCTTGCTCTCCTAATTCTGTGTGTCATAACATTGTATGTTAGCTCAAATCCAGCTGCTTTTGTTTTTGCTCCGTTTGTAAAATATTTGGGCATTTGGCTGCAACTTCAAAGTTGCATGGCATTTAATTATGAAATTTACAGAGTTTTTATTCACCTCTCTGGAACTTTTCCATCTAGCCTTCAAACATCCATTCAAATATATACTGAAAACCTCTGCATGGCTAGCAAACTCCTCTTAGTTCCACCTATTCCTTCATTCCTACATCTTTTCACCAATTTTCATGAAGAGTTCTCTTTCAGATGACAGCATTTTGTCTTTACTAGTGCTTTGCTGTCTAGTATTCTCGCTGTCAAATATAATGCCCTGAGGCTTCCCTATATGATAGAGTTTGACAAGGTTAGACAAGCATGTTCACATATCTCATACTTTTTGTGTCTTGGGATAAGCAGGCTTTTCTTTACCAAAAGAAACTTTTTGGTAAATGTGAGTCAACTGAGGAATGTGCAACTGCACTAAATGCCACGGAGGTGGAATGCAGCAGTGAAGAACAAGGAATATAAGCGGTCCTGTTTGGGCTAGGGGATGTTATCCTGGGAAACAGCAGCTGCAGCTCTTAAGCGCAGTTGAATAAAATCTCCCAAGGCAATAGTGATGCTAATATGATATATGATATGATATAAGTTTGGAAATTGGTATGGTTACTATTGGAATACTGTGTCTAATTATGATGTCCCCAGTACGAGGAGGACCCTGGCTAGCTGGAAAGGCCTCAGAAGAGTCAGGGGCCTGGCAGTGACTGACTAAACACTCTCAAATTATTTGGCTGGTTGAGATGATGTCTGAGAGAAGACTTTATAGATGTTTATCAGTAACTGCAGAGAACAGAAACCATGATGCTAGACAGCTTTGTAATCCAGCTGGCAAATATAACTAGCTGGAATTTAGACAAATCTGAGTAGAAATACAGTGTCTGCATTTAATAAGGATAAGTAAGCACTGGGAAAATGTACTACAGTCACAGATGAATTTTCTAAACCATGGCAATGATGGTATTTTCAGTATTTTCAAGAGACACTGTAGTTAGAATAGACATTAGTTCCAGCAGTCTCAGTGGTTCCCTGTAACTTCACATGAAAGTCTTTTAAGTAAAATCATTATTACGTATGTGTGTATTATGTATAATATACCTTCAAGCTTTCTTTTCAATTTTACTGCATGTATTCTTTATGAATGTTACAACCCCTTTCACAGTATTCCCAGAATCTCCAGTACTCACACTTCTTGGTAGACGGTCTCTGCTGTATATTGTGGATAGTGATGTGAAGTTCCCCATGGCTCTTGGTCTGAGGGCAGGAAAAGCAATGTAAAATGTGAAAGCAGCTATCTTGGGACACAATAGAGAATGGAGAAACAAGAAGGCTTTCCTTAATTCCTGTTGACCTGTATTTCTTTTTTCCTGAGCTGCTGTAATTTCAATTCAATGAACAGGTCTACGCTGGTGTTAGGTTTGTGGTGTTGGCAATAGACTGCCTTACTATTAACGAAAGGATAAAGCTGTATGTTAGCTTACTCTTATAATTAAATGTTTTTTCTTAGTGAGCGTCCCTGAAGTCTCCTTTCTTCACTCTGCATTTCACTCAAAGGTTCCTTGCATGGATCTTTTAAAAAGCGAACCTTAATTCTGCAGTCTCCTGAGCTTTTGTTGGGGTTGTGGATGGCAGCTGTGCCATATGATTTTGTCTTTTTGAAGATATTTCAGTGACTGCAGTACTTCATGCTCCGAATTAAGAAAAGCAATGTGCTCTGAACAAGCATCAGAATATTTAATCTCCAGAGTTGAGAGATGCAGTGTTTCTGTCTGTGTGTGTTTGTCAGGAGGCTTAAAAGTTTTTGGTTCCTTTTCCTCAATAGAGATATGCAAGCTAGATTGCTATTTTTTTATGAAGAGGGGCACATGGACAAGCCAATAACTTCCTGTTTCATCAGCTACATCTTTGCCCATCCTGACATTTTCTGATGGATACCAGCTAGAATTTCAGCAGCAGCAACAACAGAAAAAAATACTGACTGCACTGGAGTTTTCTTAGCAGGTAGGGAGTCAGGAATGGAGAAGACGAATATGACAAAAGAATGCTGCCTGTGACAGAAATTGGGTCGGCTTCCAAAAGTTTAAAATAACCCAAAACACACTTAAGAAATAATTAGTAGGAAATCATCAATATTCTGAGAGATACTCTGCTTTCAGCATGTACTATTTGTATGTTCTCTGTCCTAATCGTTAAATTACCATAATCAGTTTTTGTGTGTGTGTTGGAAAGTATTCATCTCCTCATGACTAGTCTGGTATGGCCCAGTTTCAAAATATTAAAACAAACAAAATGTAGTTGCTTTATCTGTTCTAATAGTTCATATAATGCTTCATATTGCACTGATTCCACAGTCCTTTTCAATGTACCTAAGATGGTCTTCAGAGCATTCTCCTTTTTTTTTTTTTTCATTTAAGTTCATGATCCAAGTTTTAAACATGTAATTCTCTACTAATGTTTAAAAGAAATAGGATCGTAAATTCAGACATTAAAGCTAAATATTAGGTAAATGATTAGGGTAATAAGTTTCTAACTAAGCCATTTTCTGATAAGCATTGACATTTCTGGAAACCATTTAATTATTGATGTATAATATATCAGGAATGATTAATCAAAAGGGCATCATAAGTTCAAATGGTTATAAATTATATGTTTTATAAAGCTGACATTATTTAATTTACTAGGATTCTAGTTTAGTAGTCATCTTGAAATAGACAATGTAGTCATGCACTGTGGGAATATTAAGTTTTGTCTGACTACCTGCAGATTCTAAAATGACAGAAATGAGGCAGTTTGCAAGTCTCAATCCTAGGTAGAAATTCAGTGTGATTATATGTTTAGCTTGTATAATGGTGTGAAATACAATCTTTTTAAATAAAATTACACTGGCTTCTCTTTTCCAGGGATGGCAGCGGTGAAGTTGGGAAATTTTTAGTTTTGCTTTGTATTTTCTCCTCTTTAATGATATAGTGGTTTTTACCAATACGGCTTATGTTATACCATATCAAAGTAGTTGGGATTACTTTTTATAAGCAGTGATAACTTTTGGAAAAGAAAAAAGAAAGCAACAAATAGTAAAAAGCACATTTGGAGACCTTTGGACAAAAAACATGTTTTTAGTGAAAATCTAGATACAATTTCAGTAGCGATTCTGTACTGGGAAATGCAGACTGGGAAATGCAGTAGGTTTGGGCAGTTCTGTGTTTTCTCTCAATTGGTCCTGCTCAGTCATTCCAAGTAAACCAAAAGCCCACTATTTATTTTGGCCTTTGGTTATCAGGTCCCTTAAGCATATTGGGGCAATATTGCTCTTCCCCCAGCTTCCATGGCAACTGGGGAGCTTGCGGAGGGTCAGTTCAGCAGTTGCATCAGAGAGAAACAGGAAAAAGACAATAACTCTCCACCAGTAACCTCTCAGCTGTGAGTTCCCCTGGAGCGCAAGCTAATGGAAGGAGAAGATATATTCCTTCTCTGTTGCAAGTAAGGACATGCATCCTGTGGATAGAAATACACGTGACTTCTTAGGCCGTCGGCTTTCTGACACAACACCCAGCCATGAAGAAAAAGATTGGCTCCTCCATATGGAGCCTTTCAGCCATTACACTGATGCCATTGCCAAAATTTCATGCACCCAAAAAAGTGTGATATCATCTAATCTGGAAACTTAACATCAGTGCTTCTCTATTTGTTGCTCAGCTTTCAGTGCTGCAAACATTTAATGTTGATCTTAAAATCAACATTAAGATGGTCATTTTATGTCCCATGTGGAAGAGTGCTCCCTTGCTGCCTTGGGGAAGGAGAAGCACATGCATAGGAGCATCCAGCCTGAAATGCCATGCTCAGGATTCTGGCTGGGAAGCTGAGTCTCCGGGGCCTTCAGAAACAGAGCTGTGAGGCAGGACTGGCAGGCAAAAGTGCTAGGTGAATTCTGTGTAACACTGACAGTAAATTTCACTTTTTTTGCCCTGTGCATTAAAGACCATCATGATTAATTCATTGCCCAAGATTACAACTATGTGCTGAACGTTACCTTGAGGCATTCCTTTTGGTGTGATATATTAAAGATTCTACATTTATAAAAGTGCATAATTCATATTCCAAAGGCTCCAGTGTAGAGAGAAGCTTGATTGTATTAACTAACTTCTAAAGCCATACTTTAAGCATTCATTAAAATTTCTACTAACTAGCAGAATTTGGGGTATCGGAATGTTTAAATTGAGATGAAAGCATTAAAAAAAAAAGTATTTCCATATATCATATCTGTTGTTCGCTATGGAAAATGAAAAGTCAAAGTGTCTTACATAATTTCAAGATTTTTGATGAGTTTTGTCTGTGTGCTGATCATTTTCAATAGGTTGTTTATAGTGAGGGGGTAAACGCTGAAGCAAGTCTGCTGTTAATTACTAGAGGCATCTTATTACTCCCTTTAATTTTCTAATATATCTTCATTGAAAGGAGGAATATGCTTCAGAGAGGGAAAATCGGTACAGCTTTGAGGAACTGTCCAACAGCTTAAATAATGAATCTGGCTGTAAATGCTTATTATTTAATCAGCTGTAAGGTCATGATAAGGCAGCAAACTGTTATGTTCTTATGTTCTATAGCTGGTAGAGTTACAGGTGTTCCGTTTTTTTCGTTCTTTCTTTTTTTTTTTTTTTTTTTTTTGGTGTCTACCACACTTCTTCAAGCTCCTTGTGCCTTTGAAAGCACCATGCTATGGTATATCATGTGGAGTCGGTGGGTTCTGTACAAGTGGCTGTAATTTAGAGATGTTTTAGGAAGATCAGTCCTGCAGTGCAGATGCCTCTAATAGAGGCTCCTCGTGGTCTGGTCTGACTCTAGCTCACTCAGCAGCCCTGCACCTGATGCCCACAGATGAGAGAATTTTTAAGCTATTTTCTAGCACTAGCATTATTTGGGTCTTGGTGTATGCTCTTTTCTAAACTGTGAATTTCAGCTAATTTGATGCAGGGCAGGGCTGCAATTTATCCAGGATCTTTTTTATGGCTTGATTTTTTGATAAACAATTGCTTTGTTAATGTTAGAGTGATAATTTAAGTAAATGCAATGAAACTTGAAGTAAAGGGACATGAAGTAATACCCTCATGTTTATCATGTAGTTTATCTAGCTAAGGTAGGGCCTAATCCAGAGCATTACTGAATATCAAGTCTGAAGTGGTACCTTTTGAGGGGCACTTTGTGCTCAGTGTCACCCCAAAAACATTTCTGATCCCGAAGGTGAAAAGATTTGCCTGTCATGATGACTTTATAGCAAGAAAAGTTCAGAAATAACATATAATACTCTATGCAATAAATCTTGAGGATATTACATAGATTTCTTTTGAGTCATTTAAAAATTGTGTACTTTAATGCATGAGATGCTAAGATTGATATGTAACATCAGAGGTCTCTGCATAAATTATCACAACATTATGTATTCTATAGAGTACATATTTTCTTACATCTTTTCCTCTTTCCTCAATAGTAAGAACTTAAAAGCTTAGAAATAAATGTGCTTTCCTGGATGAAATTGTCCATTGGGTTCTTCTGAGAACCTTGGATCTCTAGGGCAAATCACAAAAGCTGTAAGCTGCCATCCCTTAGGTCAAAGAGTCAAAACCTTAACTTTTTTTAAGCTTCTCTTCCCTTTGTAAAGGCCAGATGTAGTGTTTTGCAAGAGGTTGTATTCATTGAAAGGGATTTTTGCTGCTTTATTATAGAAAGGCTGCTAGGTCACCAAATTTAATTTTGAACAGGAAAGAAATACAGAAAAGAAGAATAGAATTTTGTATAGGTAGATTCACGTCTGGGCTTACTCACCAGTATTCACTGTATTCAATTAGTTTCCTCTTCTACGCTATGAAAAACAGCTTAATAATGTTATTTATTGCCTTGGTATTATGGTGGCTAGCTGCACAGGTAGGTGCTGAGGTCAATGTGCTTGTCTAAAGGCAGTCTTGTGAGGAAGCTTTCCGCTGCTGAGTTCATACTAATTTGTTCATGGAGATAACTCATTTCACCACTGTGCTTTAAACAGGTAAGAAAGACCTTTTCTTGCCTGGGTTGGAGGCTGCTCAGTGGGTTGGGTTGTCAGCCAAGCGCGTGCTCTCTACAGGGGCCTGTGTGCAAAGTCAAGGTTGAAATGGGATCCCTGTAATCATTTATGTGAAAGTTGTACAATGATGCCCCTAGATGAAAGAATGCATAAAAATTCATAAGATACATGAGCAAAATTCATTAATATTTATCAGCCTTCTCCTTTGTGGAATAGATAGATCTTAGCTCATTGTTGCATTTAAATGCAGTATACTCAAGACAGGAGAGAAGTAATGGGCAGTAAATTTCAGTAATCTATACTTCTGAGTAAATGTGTACAGACTGATAGCATGTCTGCCTTTAAAACAGCATTTTTGGCACATACCAGAGTAATGCTTAAGAGTTAAATTGCAATAGTAAGACACCATTTTCTGTTGGTATGGTTTTTTTTCTGACAAAGGACAGAAGCTCAACCTGTACATCACCATGTAATTCTGCTTTGTGAAGGCAGTTGAAGGAGAGGCAGCACAGCATTTGGAGTAACAATGCTGTTGTGGCTACTGTTGTTCTCATGCTAGGTGATAAATACTTGGAGCCAAGGTGCTTGGCAGATGTACTTTGTGCCCTACCAGAAAATCAAGCTGAGCAATGCAGTGTAATAAGAAGGATTGTGTAACATGTGGTTCCATTTAGCTCATGCCAGGACCTGTTAAAAGTAGTTTTTCCCATTTTTATGTTGCAGCCAAACATAACAGTAGTACTGCTGAGAAATGCAAGGTAACAATTCAAGGTGTCTAGTCCATGGTAATCAGTCAAGGTAATCAGTCCATGAACTCAAACTAAATGGCAAATGTAATTAGTTACTAACGTATCCTGCATTATTTTGTGTTGACTGCAAGGCTGCCATGAGGTAAAAGCACGTTTTCAAGTAGTCTTAACTATGGAGTCTGCTTGTGTCTCTAAGTCACCAGTTTCACCTGCGGTGGTTCACCTGGGACTTCCTGGAGCAAAACAGCATCCCTATCTTCTGGGATTAGAGAAAGATACGACTCACTTCTCTATCCAAGGTGCCTGTCTTGAGAGCCAGTTTCATGTGATGCCACGCACCTCTTGTTCTGTCCTGCTATAGGCAATCATAGTTTCCCATCTCAGAGCTTGGTGTTTTCATAACACCTTCTGGTACCCAAACTCTACTGACTTTCACCTTCTCTCCTTCCTCAGCTACTTCAAGTCCTCACCAAGTCTTATGTCCATTCCCGCCTTCTCCTTCTAGCTTTTGGATGAACAAAACTCAACAGCTTCTTTCTCAGGCTTCTTTAGTACCATCCTGTAACTTAATAAATACTGGCATTTGACTCCACAGCTTTTTTTTTTTTTCAGTGGGCACTTTGTTTTAGTATTGTTTCTCCCCATTCCCTGTTTTAGATCAGGCATTTGTGCAAATCCAAGACATACTAAAATGTATGAAATTCTGTGTGAATTTCTCCAGTTTCACATTTCATTACTGTGCAAGTCAACTGTGCAAGTCGGCTATAGAACAGCAGTCAGATCCGTGCACTTTCTCCAGGCAATTCAACAGTGTTCAGAGAATTACAGCATTAATCTCTGTGTCAAAGGTAGAAGAAAAAAATTTAAATATAGAAACGAATCAAAATTGATGCAGTTCTCTGTGTGGTAGAATCTGCCTCTAATGGGCTATCAGAGGCACATTGTGGTGTGGAACTGTGTGTATCAGACCTGGAAGATGCTTGCTACACGGTGGATTATTGCACAAATGGTACCAGAGGAGTAGTTTCAAATGGCCCTGAAAAAAAAAATCAATGATCTAGAAAAACAGAGCTGAAGAAATGGTGATAGGTCTGTAAGAGTCCTGGAGGAATTGAGGGCTCTGACCCTGAGAGGTTTTTAACTAAATGGCTACTTAGTTTATTGCATTTACTTTGGGCCAGAGGGGTGCAGGCGCAGGGATGGGAAAAGCTGAAATGAAGCTGGATGGAGAATATTATATAATATATCGAACTGAACAATAGTAATAGCTTTATTACAGTCTTGTTAAAATTCCCTCAACTGGGCAGCTATTCAGTTACTGTGTTAAGATGCTCCTATAATCGCTCGTGGGCTCTTAGCAGTCTGAGCGGCTCTACCTGTGCCATTCTCCCGAGCTTCTTAGCACTTAGAGACCAGTGGAGTGACCATCGTGCCGTCCTCCACAGTCACAGCCCGCCGGTGAGTGCTTCCTCAGCTTTTGGACCAGCAGAGGATTGCAAACTCTTTTTCCCTTGCAAAGCATCAGCAGAGCTGCATAGACCTTGTCAGCCAAATGCAGTGCTGTGGACTGGCTCAAAGCTCTGTGCAGCTCATTTTCATGTCAGTCTTGCCAGAGAGTGACTGTCTTTTCTTGTTCTTGCCTACATACAGCAAATTTGCTTTTTTTTTCTCTTGTTAAAGCACGACTCTCTGATTTTCTTGATCAAATATGATCTTCTCAGCAGCTCCTGTTTTTAAATCTACTTTTACCAAGTACTGCTTATTCAGAAGGAATTCCACTGTCCCGGACATCTCAGGCCCCCTCTTCTACACAGCTGAATTTGATTGCATCTCAAGATCAGTCTGTAAAGGCACTTCAGCTCCAGTGATGGCTCTCTAGCTTTAATGGCTTTTCACTCACCCAAGCCTGAGCAATATGTGATGGAATAGTGAGAGCATGTGATTGACACCACAGACACCAAAGCATTGCTAAAGAAGGACTTACTATTATACTTCATACATTGCATAAACGCAGATGCCTGAAATTGCATTATGAGTTCTAGCAGGGAGACGGTTAGATTTTTCTATGCAAATACAAAGATAAAATCTGGTGAAGTCTATGGGAGGAGAGTGTGAGGTGAAGATGTGTCAGCGGATAGCAAACTGCTGCTGGTAGTCCTCCTGTTTTATTTCCATAACAAAAGGTGAGTGAACAGAAATATCCTCCATGTACTAACTGACGGTAGAACAAACCTTGAAAAAGAAGTCTACCCCTTGCTAGACTGCTGGAAAGTTATTTCTGTCACAGAGTTTATGATATTACAGATTTGATCAGCTTGTTGGTTGTGAAAGAATCCGCTAGCTTAAACTCCAGAGCCTGAGAACCAAGCCTTGGCTTGGTGTTGCAGGACCGTACTTATGTTATGTATCTGCTCTGGAGCTTCTCCTCCTGAGAACGGTTTCTTGTGGTCCAGCTGTCTAAGGTTTATTACTGACCTCAGAGACAAATAACTAAAAAATGTCTTCCTTTAAACCTCCATGTGGGGCCACTGTCTACATCTTTAAAATTATCACATGCCTTGATTTGTCATGCAGTGTCAGTAGGGGGTTTCTAAAACTTGCCTATTTTTCTGTTAGGATGGAAGGGTCAGGTAAGCAAAGATGTTTTAGAAAACTAAGGTTATAATCAAAGTTCATGAACATAATTTTTATTCTTTGTCAGTTGCTTTTTCTTAGAAAAATCTTGTTCAGAAGACAGGCCTCTGCGCTTTTTTTCAGGCCCAAAGAATACCTTTATTTTAAGCAGATCCAGGACTCGGTTGCCTTTTGATTAGCAAATGCTTTGTAAATATGGAAATTAAAAAACAATTTGTAAATAATTTTCACTTACTAAAAAATATATTTTAAGCCCAGCTCATGATTACTTTTAGCCTTTTTTTTAAAACAGATACAGATTTGTGATGTGTTTTCATATGGCGTTTATATAACAAAGGTGCTCCCCAAGCATGCCTGCTTAAGAGCATTACATTTGGCATGGGAATATTTATGCAATATATTTATGCATGTTCTTAATTTACTCACAGAAGTACCCTGTTCTTTACAAACAAGCTTACCTTATGCTTAAGAAAGCTTTTAAATGCTGCTCTTAATAGGTTCCAAAACAGGTAGCTGGGATCTTTTTTCCATAGTGAGAGCAGGTCATGAATGTAGTAAAAGGTGCTCAATGTGTCACATGTTTGAAAGTAGAGCTTTTATTTTTCTTAGCATAAAAAGGAGGATTGTATTAGTTCATATTTTTCCTCAAAATCTTTTACACATTTATTACATGATTAATACTGGAAAGTGTTTATGGCCGTTTTCTTGTATGGCCCAGTAGAATGAGAGACCATCTGGCAGAAAACATAAAAAAAAAATCTGAAACCATGGTGAATTACAGCTGCATTAAATGTTGAAATGGAGAACTGAAAGAGAGCATCAGCATAACTGTTAAATCAGCAAATACCAGGAAACAGTAATCAGGCATAGATTGTTATAGCAAGTGTTGCCTCAACTTTTCTCAGTAACACAACTGCATTTTATTCATTAATCAGGAGAAACATAAACATTTAATGAAGAAGAGGATGAGAGTTAAGCAGTCTGTACATACATTTGTGGTGTTGCATTTAGCTTTCTGCTTCTGCGAGGCATTTTGCGGAACGGTATATGTTGGTGCTCCAGTTGGGAAAAAGTGGACAGGAGGGCATCAGAGCAGTCCAAGGGTTATCAAAAGCCAGGAGCCTCTATTGCACATGGGGATAAAACAACTTATAATCAACTAGCTCTACGGTGATTTTTGTTGTGTTATTTTTAAGTATGAGCTACAGGGCTCTAGAGAGACTCTCGTCTCTCACAAAGGCTGTAGAGGATTAATAGTAGCTTGGGAGAGATGGAGACTTCCATCTTCCACTAAATCTTCCAATAAATTCCTGCTGACATTACAAATGCTTAGAGCTTGAGAGGAAAAAAAATCTTATCTTCAAAATAAGAGGAGAGTGATATGAAAAAGAGAAGAGGATGAATACCTCAGCAATATTGAACAGTTGTGATAGTCCAAGGAATGATTGGAACTTTGCATAGATATTTTAGTGGAAAAGCAATGTGGTTTTAATAAGAAAAAGACTCCCTTTGTAGGAGCCACTGGAGCTATACCTAGGTATCCTTAAACTTGTAACTTTTCTCAATTGCATATTATCTACTTTAGATTAATTATTTAAATAATTAACCATCAAATAACATTTGTTAGTTCAAAGAGACAGGAGAATATAGTGTCTGCAACCAAATCCCTTCGTGTGCTGGGAAATTAAAAGCCTGAAAGATGAACCTTTTTTCAGTGAACTTCCTGAAACTGAGCTTCCGCCCTGATAAAGCCTGGGTTTTGTTGTCATAGTGTCAATATATAAAATGCCTAGGAAAAAGTGTTGTTTTCAGACAGATTGCCTTGAATATTCATTTGATGAATTTTATAAATTCAGATGATGATTGTCACCTACTTAAAACAGACTGGAAAATCATTTACATAGTTCTAGTAATAGTTAACCTTCAGCAGAAGGATAACACAACTTCTGAAGGACCAGTAGTACATTTTTAAATTCTGTATAGCTTCACTGTGCCTTGTAGATTATACGGTATAAGTAGTTTTAGCTTTTTAAATATAGTGTTATACTTTTTTTTTTAACCCTATTCCTGGGTAATTTTGGAGCATATTCTGCTCAATAAAGGACACTAGTAGCATAAACAATATCCTCTTTTAATGACTTAAAAAATAAAATCAGCATATCAAGTTCTAGTTATAAACCAAAGCTCAGAATTTTGAAAGGAATTTAGGACTTCCTGCAAAAAGTAGCATCAATCTGCCTACCGACAGGCAAAACCAAGATTCTTTCTATTGGCCATTTTTTAATGTTTTCAATATTTGTGAAGAGAGAAACCTGGAAAAAGATTTCAGTAATCGTTTAGTACTGATCTGTCACACTTTTGCATATTGAATTCTGAAAATGGCTGTAATCAGTTTGACTAAAGGCTCTGTACTAAGCTGATTTTGCAACCCGAGCCATTTGTACTCATCTCAGGTTATCCTCTTTTAATTAAAGTTTATCAAGGTTTGTCTTAACACTTATCAAAGAGTTGTTCAGACAAATCATTTCTTTGAACAATATAAAACTTTAAATTTTTTAAATAAATAGCATTTATAAGCTTAATATTAAGTGCATTCTTAATCTTAAAATTACTATATACTGTTTTTGTCTCTCATTTAGTGTTTTGTTGAGTAAGGATGGGCCCCTAAAATGAGAATCAATTTGGAAGAATTTCCTTCAGCAGCGACGATTTGTAACAGTTTTGCATTTTGTTAAAGCTGAAATAGCAATAAAAACACACATATTAAATATGTATTAGATACATCTTAAGTCTGAAAAGCCTGAAATATGCAAATATTGGAATCTGTAATTGCATTTTTTGTTTTTTCTTGATGGGGCTATTTGTTTTTCTTCACCAGATTTTCTTCTTCTGATCTGTTAACAATTAAAAAAAATGCCAGGACTACAGATGTGTTATCCTTAAATCTACAGTGGTTGCTTTGTTGAACTAGTGACTCACATCGCCTTCAGTATTTGTAAAGTATATTTGGTACCTCTTGGATATTAAGGGAAGTAAATAGTTACATAAAACCAATTTCCAGTCAAATGTCATTTGAGGATTTGGAGTAAATACTTCATTATTGTATGCGCTATCATTTATTATTTACATGGAATAAAAATAAGACTTTGACCTTCAGTGATTCAGTTGTTTTCTAGTATACAATGGAGGTTTTACTAGATGTAATTTAATGTTCTGGAACATAGAAAAAAAGATGTGCAGATACAGACAATAAGGAAAATGTTAATTATCTTAAACTTAATTACAGAAAAAGATCATGATGAGAATGCATGAAAAGGCTTGAAATGGAGCCAAAACATTTTCCAAAGGACATTAAAACTGATTGCTGTTTACTAATCACAGATTGTATGGACACAAAGCTGTGGTGACAAAGATATTTAAATTTCACCTATGTGCATCTCCCTAGAGAATCAGGACCAGATGTAAAATAAAATGCAAAATTAACATTATAAAAGATTTAGAATCAAAATAAAATGGTCTAACAATGGAACAAACTTTCCCTCTTGCTTCTTTTGGCTATACCAGCTAGACAGTTCAGTGGCTTCCCTAAATTGCCAATGTGGCCACGCTAACATTCTTAATCCCTAAATACTGATATACGAATTACCTGAACTTTGTGATGAATGCTACAGATTAACAGCTTCCTTTCATGTTTAATGTGAAAATTGCAAGTAGGAGAAGAATAATGGGACACGACAGCACCTGACATCAGCATTAGCTACTTGCGAATTGGGGTGGGGGGACAGGGGGTGTGTGTGTGTGTAAAGCTTGCCTTCTCTTGCACGTAACTGGGAGCATGTTTTGCTGTGCAAAGGTGGAAAGTTTCATAATCCTGTATGTTTGGATAAGAAATTTGTGTTATCCAGGGAAGAAGCAGAAAAGACCTTTTGTCAAAAGAATTGCATTAAGGCTGCTCGTTTTTCATCTGAGCGCACTGACTCTCAAATCCTTTGAAAATATAGCTAAATTCTAACAATCGTTTTTATTTTTTTATGCATAACAAAAGAGCCACTAAGATTCAAACAAGATGAATCCTAGAAAATAATTTTTTGGTCATATTATATGTGGAGTGTAAGATGTAAATATTCAAACAAGCATTTGAACATGTATTTTTTTTGTTTCTTTTCAGAATTGTTTCAACTTTTTTTAGTCTTGCTTTTTCTAGCCCCCTACCCAGGAAGCAAAGTGAATGCAAATGGCCTGTCCCTTTGTCTGTTTTTCAGTTCATCTCCATAAAGTTTTGAACTCGCTAAGTTCAGTGAAACTTAAAAGACTGGAAGAGGTCTCAAAGCCAATCAAGTCCAAGTTTGAACAATTTCTTTAAAATACAGTAGCTAATCTGGGAAGAAGATCCACATGAATTCCAATCTGAAAAGGAAAAGACTAGCTGTGGTTTCATGGTTACATTTTGTTTGGCCTGCTGGTTAAATATACTTCTGCCTCTTGACAAATCACTAATAAAAGGGAGCTGAGGTACTTTAATGCCTTTTAAGCAATATGAGAAAAATTTTATGTATTGCTGGAGGCTAAGTGTAGGAATGTAGGACACAAATTTGTTGGAAACAAAACTGAGTTAATCCTGTGATATATGGCATAATCCAGTGCTGGGGTTTGTGTGATGAAAAAATCATGATTAAATATGTTTTATTCTGCATAAAAAAAAAACACTTTTTTTCTGTAGTTCTTTTACTATGAGAACTTTTCTTTCAAACTAAAGATCTATCAAGTCCATGATCCTCTCTCTGACAGTGACAGTGACCAGGTGTGTTGGTAAAGAACAGCAGAGACTGGGTAAGAACAAAGAACTTGTTTTTTGTTAAAATCCTCAAAACTTTAGCAATTAGCATTAGGAAATTAATTTGTGAGACATGTATCAGAGATGATATTCAATATATGATGATATTGAATAACAAGTTCTTGGCCTCAGATTCGCCTTTCTCTTTGTTATATTTCTGCTCTCTACAATATTCTCTGATTATCTTCTCTGGTGTATCCTTTGCAAGGTTGGGTTGGCTTGCCACAATCACAGGCAATATTTGAGGTGTGGACATACCACAGTGTAGTATGGTAAAGTTTCCCATGTAGTTTTTGCTTTCTTAATTCGTAGGACTGACTTTTCTTTCAGTATCAAATCTAGCCTCACATGGACTCGCTGTAGCTAAGGTTTTCCTTGTGTTTGCGGTTTTGCTTGGTCAGAGGAGTCCTGCCGCAGACAGGTGAGCACTGGCAGTGCCTGAATTGATCACTGTGCTACTCCTGAGGGAGGCCAAAGCCCCCAGCCCAATGAAACTTCTGGTCAACTCATTGTGGTCACAACCTCATTGGCTGAGTATAACTAAGAACATTTCTTTCTGGTTCAGGGATAGGCATTTCTCTAGTTTTAAATATAATTGTCTCTTGGCAATTGAAATAGTTCAAATTAATTGCTTAAAACAATATTAATAATCAAAAATAAAGATCAAGGTTTAAGATTACAATTATGCTTCCTTAACTCTGTGCCTCTGCAATATGTGTTTAAATCATTTGACTACCACCATTTTCTCAAACAATATTGGATAGTCTTTTCCATAACTTCTATTTTTGGTCATCTTAAATATAAAGAAGGTTGTCACGTACGTGAAAAAAAATCCTCACTGCTGTATTCTGCTGATATATTTATTTTGATCCAGTATCATGGGCTTTGGCTTTTTGCGGAGTGACTTCCCCTGTTCTGACCTGAACAGTCAGTAAAGACAGGAAAAGAAAGTATCCGCAGAGACATGAAAGCAGGTCAGACTTCTCACTCTTTCATATGTAGGTGCTCTGCATGAACATTTAGTATTGTGCAGAAAGCAAACACTTCTCAGACCATGAGCAAATCTAAAAGTAAACTTCCAGTTCTTCAGGCAAGATGAGGATAAATCTTAAGGACAAAGGACAGCTCTGCAAGTAAAACGGGTGTAACCCTGAGACAAGGATGGGTATTAGCTTCCCCAGCGTGCAGGTGCTCTGTAGGATGGTTCTTCAAAGGGTGAACCCCCTTGTATCCCCATCCCTTTTCTAGCACCTCGTTAAATTCACGATTGAGGAGGAGGGCTGGGGATGGCTGCAGTGAGGGGCCGAGTTGGTAGGAGGCAGGTTTTGCTCAAAGCTCTGGGGAGGCTGCTGGCCTTGGCTGTGCCCCCAGCGCCCAGCAGGGCCAAAGTGGCCCAGGGAGGCAAAACGAGCGCCCACCAGGCCTGCTGGGCCTGGCGCCTTTGCGGAGAAAGGGTTCGTTATATTTTAGGCAAATCGATCCACAGACCTTACAGGCTGTGCAACAGATGGTGGTGTTTGGGTGGGCACACAAGGCAGGTGTTAAAGCAACTTCCTGGGATTACAGAGCTGCCGCCAAAGGAGATCAGAGAGCAGAGAGGGGCCCTATACATGGCGAGTCAGAGAGGGGCGCCGAAGCTGAACTCGGATTCCCCAGCTTGTCTGCTGCTGCAGGGGAAACGCTGCGGCAGCCAGCTGTCTGCCTGGTACTCCCAGGGAAGTTGTTTAAAAGGGGAAATATTTAATGTTGACAAGGCTAAGGTGCTGCAGTTATCATCTTTTATTGCTGATGTTTTCCATCCCTGTAGATCACTGGAAGAAGAGATGTGTTTTACTAGGGGAAGTTAGACTGGTAAAAAGCGGGTCTAGCTGGTTCTTGTGCGGAGTGCCTGGTCTTCAGAGTGCGTTCATGGGCCTGAGATTGTCTTTGGTTAATCCAAATCCATCAATTTCTGGCTTTCGTCTTCATAGACAGGCTAGATTATAAACCGTTCCTACGAGTGTATCTCTGCCGCCGCACAAGTTCTGCACTGGAAGGGGCTTTTGCCTGACCTCTCTGCTGTCCCTGTGCTGCAGCCTCGGCCCCCGTCGTGCCTGGAGCTGCGGTGCCTCCATCCCCTGGACCCCGACATCCGTCGGCGGGTGCCTGCTCCAGGACACGCGAGGATGAGGCCAGGCCTTGCTGTGGCCCAAAATAACTTTGGCCAAACTAATTTAAGGCTTGCTTGCCTGCATCTCCTTTTATTGCTCCCTGGGCGGGGGCGTTTCTCATATTCCAGTGAAACTCCAGAAGCGTGTGGTGCAGCTCTGGTTACAGGGTAACCCTAAACCTTGGTGACTCGCTACTCACACTGGTTTGCCTCTTCGGCACAGCCTGCTCAGGTACGGCTTCTGACAAAGGCAGGCTTGAAATAAAGCAAGGCTTGTTCATTAGCTGTGCCGGAACGAAGGCACAAAGGATGCACCTGCAGAGTTTCCTTGCAGGTCAAAGAAAGATACTGTTGGAACAAGGGAACATTAAAAGCGTGGAGACCAGCATGCGTGGTGCAAATGCTGCTGCTGGTCTGTATCCGCTTGAGAGGCCCCCGCTGGGGACAGCTGTACCTTGCCTGTCAAGGTGAAGCTTGACTTTTTAGGTATTCTTTCAAGGGTTATTTCCTCTATTTCTCCTCAATTTTATTTTGGCTCATTTTATTTCTATTTCATTTTTACGTACTTCATCATGCATACTGTTTAAGTAAATAATAGCACAACTAGTGTAATAGTTATATTATGCTAGTTATATAGCATACTGAGAATTGAAGTGGAGGAATGTTATTCTATTTGTTCAGTTTCACATACTTAACAAGGAGTCATTTAACATGTCTCATGTGCTACTAATCACTGAAGATGTACTTCCCGATGGTGTTAGGTACTTTCTTGAAATACAGCACGAAGAGATGAGAGTTTTGTGTCCCAGTTAGAAAGTGGAAACTATACCTGGGTTATTTTATCATGCAGTACCTTTTCCTCTAAAGGCTAGTGTGAGTAGAATAGATTTTACAAAATATTTTAGACCTGTAAATCCCAAAAGCCTTTCCAGAATTTATCAATCACTTGATCTATTTTTGAAAGGCTATATGGATTATAGTTAGTTTATATAAATACAGTTCAGTTCCTGGAAATATGATCTCTCTGTTTGATAATTTAGGCCTGCCAAGGTTAGTACCATGTGTTAGTTATGATCTGCCAGGAGAAGTGATGCTTAAATTTTCTGAAGAGGCAATTGGAAATATCCATTTTTCAAAAGAGCTCCAAACCTGCACATTTTCCAGTGACTGAATGCCAGAAATGTATATTGATTTTGAATTTCAGTTCTAGATTTGAGGTGATTTGAGGAAGCATCCTGAAATAAGAAATTTGTTATGTTTAAATACAACAAGGTGTGATACTATTCATGTTAACATGGAGGCAGTTAAAGCTAGCTCTTAGGCATACTTGAGACAATATTTGAACTCTCTCTTTCCGTGCATGTTTCTCTTGCCTGTAATGCAGCCTGATAATCTCAAACTCTGAGCATCTCAAGTTGATTTAGTAAATGACAAAGTAAACTCAAAAACATTTTTCATAGAAGCAAATAAAGTGAATAATTTTTAAAATCTTTTGTGGGCAAAATATTTATGATTTTTTAAAGTGTCCATATAAAAAGGCTTTTTATAAAAACATATGTATAAAAACAAGAACTTTGAATATAAAACATGCAATTATTGTCATTTTCCATTATTTATTAGAAAATATTTGGAAACAGATTACTGTCATTCCCAATCTTTAGGACAAAAGCTCTTCTCTTAGGGGCAAAACTCTTCTCGCTGGTGGTCAGTGACAGGACAAGGGGTAACAGGTATAAATTAAAACACGGGAAGTTCCACCTCCTCCTTTCCTGTGAGGGTGACAGAGCCCTGGCACAGGCTGCCCAGAGAGGCTGTGCAGTCTCCTTCTCTGGAGATCTTCCAGACCCGCCTGGATGTCACCCTGTGCCACGTGCTCTGGGTGTCCCTGCTGGAGCAGGAGGTTGGACTAGGTGATCTCTAGAGGTCCCTTCCAACCTTAACCACTCTGTGATTGAGATGTACCATTTTTGCAGTTGCAAGGGAGATCAGGAAGTCTCTAGTCCAACTTGCTGCTCAAAGCAGGGTGAGCGATGAATTCAGTCCAGGTTGCTCAGGCTTTATCCAGCTGGTCTTGAAAACCTCCAAGAATGGAGACTGTACAGCCTTTCTGGGCAACCTGTTCCAGTGCTTCCCTGTCCTGCTAGTGAAAAAGTGTGGGTTTACACCCAGTCTGAACCTCTCGTCTTTCAATTGTGCCCAGTGTCTCTTGTCCTTCAGTCACATACTGTGATGCAGAAACAATGCTCTTCCCAGTGACCTCCCGACTAGAGCCAGGAGGCTGCTGCCAGCTCCCCTGCAAACAACTCTCCTCCTGGCTGAACAAGCCCAATGCTCTCATCCTCTTCTCACAGGGCGAGTGCCCCAACTATATTGGTAGCCCTCTTCCAAAATTGCTCTGGTTTATCAGTGTCTTTAATGTTTTGGAGGGCCTAAAACTGTAGTCTGACAAGTGCTGACTAGAAGGACCCTATCCATCCCGCTTGTTGTTAATGTAGCCCAGGATGCATGTGGCCCTTCTCCTGCCCCCAGGGCCCACCACCAGCTCCTGCTGTGCTTTCCATCTGCTCAGACCTCGGGGTTTTTCCACTCAAGCTCAACTCAGGCAGGATTGTTGCAGAGCAGGGGGCTGTTACTCCTTCCCAGGTACAGACTTTGTGTTTATCCCTATTGTATTTCATAAAATAGGCCAATTCTTCATCCTGTCTAGGTCCTCCTGAAGCTGTATTACGGATTATTTTTTAGTAATAATAATTTAAAAAGTGCTTGGACAGTTCAGATGTAATAAATGGAAACACTTCAGAGAAGTATTTTGCATCATGTGAAATTCTTTAGGCATACAGTAAAAGACTGCATAAGCAATCTTTCTATTCCAGTTGGCAAACTGTAGTGAATTTCTTGTAGAAGGATGTCTACCAGAAGCTAGGAGATAGGATAAATTTGAGAAAGTTCCTTGTCCAGGATTTGAGGTCATCAAAGTTGTCACATTCTAGGTTTCATTCTGCAGCTGTTTTTCAGGGCACAGCATCTAAGGCTCGAAGCTAAATAACACCAGCCTCTGTCAGCATCAATGTAAGGAGGTAGGTGCGAATCCCTGGACCTCGGTTAGGAGCAGAACTGGGAGCAAAAGGCCTGGCCAACATGATGGGAGAAAAGGCAGCCAGACTAGGGACAGCAGTAGATACGTGGAGACGGCGTGCAATCAATATTAAGCATTTCTCATGCTCCTCATGCCTGCCATCCTGCAGCTTGAAAAGATATTTGTCAGGAAGTCAGTCAGTTAAACACAGTAATTATGTTCTTTCAAAAGTCAGGGAAAGTGACACATGTTCAAAACAGATTCCCACCACACATGCGCTTCTTGAGCATAGCTGAAGACTTGGGCAGATTTCCTATTGAGAGGCAATCAGTGAGCAGGGAGAGCGAGGGGTGCAGGACACCCTGGCTGACCTTCAGAAGAATTACAGTGTCTTTCACTCCTGGTTCCTTCCCCTCCGCTCCATCTCCCTCGTACAAGGGAGTTACAGCAGCTATTTAAAAACAGGTGCATAAGTGGAGCTGTCTACTGCAGGGCTGTAATTGATTCAGGAGAACAGTGCCCCTAATCAGACAGCTGCTTTTGTCATCTTGCCCTTTTGTATGGGGGAAGAGCAAAATAGCCATGACTATGTGTTTTTGTCAGAGAGTATTCTGCAAATATTTGTCAAGCAATGTGTGTGTTTAGAATATTGCTGGGAATTATATATGTATTTTACTTTCTGCTCCTTTACTATTCAAAGCTGTCAGGCTTTAAAGGATACAATTTAATTAGCAATGACATTTTAATACAGTTACTGGCACTGGCTGTGCTGTATGCAAATAATACGTTTCAATGAGATTGTATTGGGATTGAAAACATTTTTTTTTTTTCATTCTCAAGTATTATAATTCCTAATTGACTGAAGCTTTGCTGATTTAAAAAATGCTTTTAATGAAACCAAGATGCAAGTCAAGGGTATAGGGGGATTAAGGTTATTGTCACTCTCATGCTAATGTCTGTCCTTCTGCACAAGGCTTCCAAATTAAAATTGAAGTGCCGGTTTGCTGCAACAGTCATGCTTTCTGAATAGTCAGCATTGAATTCAACTGACAAACCACAACTGTTTGCGGAAGCAGAGCCTCACTCTTGTGTAACACAACACATTTATATTGTATTAGAAGATTTATATCCATTTCATCCTACATTCACACTTTTGAAGGTTGCTAGGTATGCACCAAGTGCATTTGCTTGCCTTGAAGATGAGTTCCCCATGTGCAGTACCATGCTTGTCATTCCAGATTAGGATTGGTTTAGAGAGAAAAGCAATAGATAGGATAGATAAAATGCATATGCATAATCAACAAAAGTCTTGGTAGGCAAAACACAGCTTTAATGGTAATGCAGACTGAATAATTTCCTTGATGAAATTAACCTCTGTGTCTCTGTGTCTCACCAAATGTCCTTACTCATACTGTATTTCCTGAAATTTTAGTCAGTGTTCAAAATTACCTTACTATTTTTTACTCTTTGGGTTGCATGCAATTTATGATTATAGAATACTTGATATGCTTTGTGCAGGCCCTACTAGCTGGTAGCCATTTATAATATAAATATATCTCATATCTATCTTCTGAATGATGTAATTCCCTTAGGAATACCATCTGCAAACAATTGTGGCATAACAAAGCTTTAAAACTTTATCTGAGATTACTAGAGTATGTCCTAGAATTAGTTGTTTTCCATATATAGAAGACAATTTTAAAATGTACATAACGACAGTCAGAATTAAGACATAAGATAGTATGTTTTCCATGGGGTATCCATTTTTTTTACTACCTAAAGGGAAGGAGGGCTTCTTTGGTCTGCTTTGTTCTGTTTGGACTTTTTCCTTGATTTTTTTTTTAACATGGGCAGTTTCAGTTTGCTTTTTCATATACTGTTTATCATTTTAGAAGCAAATGAATAATGACAAGCCTTTGAGAATCTGTGAGAATTTCTCTATCTGGAAAATATCAGAACCTCTTAGTGGTGCTACATAAATAACTTACTAGCAAGGAATAGGGAACAAGTGTTATTTCCAAACAGTTATTGTTCTTCCAAGAATGATTAGATTATTTGTTTGCTCTTTGCAAAGGGAAATATTTATTTTAGAGGTAATAAATATTATTTTGCTTTCTTGCATTAACTACTAGAAGCCGCTACAGTAAATCCAATTCTTGTGCAGTAAAGTAATGTCCAAAAATATATTCAGGCCTTCCAATGATATGGGAATACACATTGTGATTGTGTGCTAATGAGTACTGAATAGTTTGCATTAGCATCCGTAAGAGGAGGCATAAAGCTATAAACCCTTTTATGTCTTTTAAAACAGAAGTGAATGCTGAATTTTCAAAAACAGTAAGTCTAGAATAAAAATGCCCTCATAACTTAGAAAAAAAAAAGACTTTAAGTGAACTCATATTCATTTGTACAATTGAAAACTGCTTAGATATGTAAGTATAAAATGACATGCTGCTTCTCTTAGCAGTATCTGTATTCTTGCATTTGCTTTTCCATGAAGCCATTAGTCAGTTGCCTCTCCTCAACAACCTCTGTGTTGGGTTTTACCAAGCATGGCATTTGGTTGTTCAAAAGCTATCAAAGCTGTATGTATCAGAAAGATCACAAATGCTGTCTTTTTTTTAGCAGCTCCACACTGGCAGTATAGTTGCCACTTGCCTATCATGCATGTGATGTTAATAACCGTGGTTATATAATAATCTTAGCTTACAGATATGGGAAGATGAATATGATTGCCTCAAGGAAAACAGTGTTTGCAGAGAGCTCACAGTACGCCATTTGCTTTGGGATAGTCCATGACCAAATGCAAAAACTTCCCTAACTCAGTATTATTACTGAGGAACATGGGGCTTTTTTGGTGGTGTAGGAAGCTCATATTTGTTAAACAGCACTGCCCTCTTCCCAGCTGTATTTTAATTATGTTTGCTATCTTAACTCTTACTATCAAATCACATTTCTCAAGGCTCTGAGAAGATGATCTAGGTACAGTTTTCATAGGTTTATGATGTGCACTTCACTCTGAGGAATTTTTAGGGTCTACCAGATCCCTTTGGCACCTATAATTTTATTCTCCATTTTGTGTAAAGCTGCCACTTCTACCCACAAGCATTCATCCCCCATGAAACTCTCAGTGTTGCCGTTGGTTCACGGAGGTCTAAGGCTTTGCTCAGGGTTAAAGTTGTTCTTTTACAGGTCTTAACTTTGAAAGTTATTAAAGCAATCACCTCAGTGAGCTGTGTTTGCTCTTGCTATCCTTCCATGCCATGAAGCAATACTTTAGAAATGGAAAGTGCCTTTCCTTTTCCCCTCTGAAAGTAATTACTAGTCACAAAGCTATAATAAACCAGAACTTTTAAAGTTGGCTCAAGGGAGCTTTTTGCTTTTGTAAAACCTTGTCAGTCAGGCTTTGGCTTTGCAAAAACTCCAAGGAAAGTCTCTTATTCTATTTTTATTTGAACTTTCAAAGCAATGGATGAAAAGTTCTGGTTAAGCCTTTCTTGTTATTTTGTTTGTATTTTAATATACTGTTAGCAATGCTAGTTCAGCATTAGATACAGTAGATCAATTGCCTTGAATTCCCAGACTGTAGCATTTAAGCTGGGATGCAGAAAATAATATGCATTGTTTTATCTGCAGAGTTCTGGATAAGTTCATATCCTGATGTAGGATGCCTACTGAGACATGCATTGGAATTATGTTACTCTCTGCTTGAGGATGGCTGGCCTTCAGCAAGGAGAGAGCTTGCAGGAAAGACGCGCACTGAGCTCTCAACAGTGGTTGGGAGTTAATGCTGGGTAAGCCCAGTGCTGGCTTTGGTGGTGTTAAAGCCACTGTGAGAGGCAGACATAGTATGGGCTCAAAGCATTTAATTTAAACCAAGCGGCTCGTGTTGCTGCCTTAGGGAGGCAACTTTGATTTACATTCTGCAGGTGTACTTGGCACGTGTAAACAGTGTTAACTGGAAGTGGTTTGAAGTGCTTCTGGTAGAGGACACAAAATACCACGCAACATAGGCTGTACATGAAGAGATAGGCACTGGTAGTTCCCAAAACGGCAAAAGTTGAGCTAACACAGTGATCTGGGCAAAGAAATATGGCAGCTCTGCTCCTGGAAATACAAAAAAAAAATCAAAATGATTTCTAAATGTATTCTCACCACAGAATCACCGTTTTATCTCAATAAAATGGAATTCTTAATAGAGAAATCATTCCTCTTTCATAGTGAATTAAGTGAGGGTTTCCAAAGTTGATATGTACTTTTGTTAACTGGAAGGGGCTAAACTAATGGCAGTTTTTGATAGGGCAGACAAGGTTAAAAGCTTTAGAGGAGAAAGCAGACACCTATGATGTCTAGGGAAATAGCTCTTTGAAAATATTTTAGCAAGGAAAGCTTGGTTGCAAACTGCAAGGTGGGGTTTGCTGCCTACAGTCATCTTTCTTCCAGACAGAATATCTACCTGCCAGTTAGCACTTCTGAGGCAAAGGAAATAACAACAAAAGGGCAGATGCACTCATTCAGTTATATTGGGAATACCCAGTTTTGGGATGAGCTGGCAGAACTGCAGCAGGAGGAATGCAGCACTACAGTGTGTTTCACATGGGCATTAGTGGGAGCTGTGGATTTCTCAGACTTTAAGTCATTCCCCTTTTGTTGCTCCAGTCCCCCTTTGCAACAAAAGTGCTGAGAACACAGGAAAAAAAAGTCTTCCAGCTGTGCATATTTGTAAGTATTTTTTTCTAGATTCCTTAATCTAGGAATGAAGCTGTTAGTGGTCATTCTTCTTACTATATTTTAAAGTAGCTGTAGCCCTACATAATAAATAAATAAATAAATAAATAAATTTTAAAAAGCATATTAGTTGGATGAAGATTATTAAACTGCCTAATGGGTCTTCAGATGTAGAAGTGCAGCGGTTTGCTTTTAAAGATCTTAAACTATGGCACAGTGATGCTGCATTGATATCCAGGGCCTGGGTAAACAATGGTCTAAAAACACTGGGTTACCCTTAAAATTGATACTTTTCTATTAAAAAAATGAAATATGAATCACAATGGCAGAAGGAGAATGGAAAGGGGAAAACTGGGAAATTGCAAATAATTCTTCCTTTTTAAGCACCATCAAATTTAATGCCTTTGTCATCTCTGCTGGCCATGAACTGAGATCAACTAATGCAGCGTAAACAGAAAAGTTGGATTAGAGCTCTGCTGTGCAATCAGTTTTGTGAATAATGTTGTTGGCCTCATGAAGTTGATAGTAAAACTCCAACTGACTTTTGACAGAGGAAAAGAAGAGAGTCTGGATTTCATTCTCTATATTTAGCTAGTGGGGACTCCTCAACACCTTTGAAAAGGGAGAGAAGCTCTGCTTCAACTTCCCACTTTGTCTCCCCCACAAAAATACCATTATACATTTGTAACCTCTTCAGATCTGAAACAAACTCAGCAGACAAACTAGGACTTGGTCAGTCGCCTGCTAAGCTAAGCCAGTCGTCTGATTGCAGAGAGTGTGCAGCAACTCTGAATACTGACGTACAATGTGTCAAGGTATTCTATTTTTAATTTCTCTATGCATATATAAGGAGAATTAGTAAAAAAGCTTGCTCGCCATTGCTAGTGATAGTGATGTTGCTAGTGATATACACACCCTGTCCCACATACATTTTAATATCGTATTTCCAAATGGCAGCTGTCTTCTCAGCTTCTAATGTGTGAAAATCTGTACAAGACTGTAGGTGAAAAGGAGCAAACACAAAAGTGATGTTGGATGAAAAGGCAAATCACTTTGAAGAACTAAACCAAGATGTTACCAAGGTCTTTCAGTCCCTACTGAGTAGTGCAAGGCACAAGTTCCTTTCTCATTCTCCACAGAACTCCAAGTATCTTTTTATTTTATTTTTTCAAGCTTTTTAAAGTCACTACTTCCTCAGACTGTGGATCATGCACATGTTAACTGCAATCCTAATTTATGGATATTTATAGCTGAATGTGAAAATGATGTACAGTTCCCAGCTGGCAGTCTCTTAAGCTGCTCACTAGAGCCCTCTGAGACAACCCTTTGGACTGCTCAGGTCTTGGGCTCCTTCCAGCTCTTTTCGTCCTTGCTAAACCTGATAATAATGATCTGTGGCCCCATTTTCCTGGATAATGTAGTGGCAGTGGCAAAAGTTTGTGAGATTTAAATTTATTTGCTTGTTTTGGCAGCTTCTTCTCCAATTCAGGCAGCCACCTGAGAGATTTTAAGTGCAGCCTCTCTTTTTTCCTTCCCCACTGGATAGGTTCCTCAAGCACTTGATTTTTCTGTTCAAGTTGCTACATCTTCCAGTTAAGTTCCAAAACGAGAAGGGTGTTAAAAAGCAGTAAAATGGATCTAAGTTTGTCTAAAGTTTCATCTTTTTAAAAATTGTATTCTTTAGTGAACCTGAGTAAGATGATGAACATCTAGCCCTGGAATAAAGGACAGACAGCTGTTGACAGTGGAAAACGACTTTCCATGGCAAGATCATATTCAACTGATGTTGCCTTATATCTGTAAATCTCATCTCCCTTTGCTCTTGCCAGAATAGTTTTATTATGAAAAGTAAATGTCAGAGATTTAAAGACTTCAAGACTTTTGTCTAAGACAGTTGATGTTATATGGTAGATTCGTGCGAGTTGTAGCGATCGAAAGAAATATGAAAGCCTTAAAATAGACTTCTTTAGAACTGGAATGATTGAATGACATGAGTAGAATTACTGTAGTATATAAATCATGGTTTGGCCCAAAGTCGGACTATTTCTGCAGTTTTGGATAACTCTGTGTAAAACCCTTGTAATTTTTTTAATGTACACTGTGTGCAGCCAGTGTTGCCATTTCCTTTAGTTTAGTCCTACCCACATTTTTTTCCCACCGTATTTTGTAAATGTGCTTTTAAGGCTGAGTGTTCTCAGCTTTTCACTTGTGAAGAAGTGCATAGAAACAAGAAGTTCCCATAATACTTCCTTATATACTACTTTCAACAACCCTAGTTAATTTCCAGAATATTAACTTTTTCTTACCAGAAAAGCCATCATCTCCAACCAGGAATAGTACCATCAAGGTGTGATCCTTGAAAAAGCACTGTATTTGCTCAAACTACTAAGTTATATAGGAATCAGAACTTCCCTCCTCATAAATGAAATAGCTCTGTGACATGATAGAAATATATGTATTTTCTCCAGTCCCTTATTACCTTTTGCATGTATTCATGAATGAGTATTCATATTTTGAATTTCAGTTTAGAGGGGTTTTTATTTAAAACCGGATACTTTCCCTTCACTTGACCTTGACCCTTAGAGTCACAAGAAGCAGCAAATTATTCCTGTTTATTTATTGGATGGTTTTAGATCAAATACTCAGTACTGTGACTGGTTTTGGAAGTTCAAGTTTTTGAACAGATCTAGCACACCTTAAAAGCTGCTGACTTTTGAGAGGTGCCAAAACCTGAGTTACAACATAAACTACTCTGTAAATGAGAGAAAGCAGAGGATTTGGCATGTGTTGCATCTGATATTCAACTCTGCCTCAGACCAGTGTGCATGTACTGGAGGAGGATGCTGCACAGCTTCACATGCGAGGTTTGCGGGCTCGTGTTCAGCCTTTGACTCCCGGAGCAGCAGGAAAAAGCAACAGTACCAGGAGGCCAGCGCACCCAGACCTTGCAATAAGATTATGGCACAGCTTGGCACATCCTTCTGCAGTTGAATCTGCTCTGGACCAGTGCCAGGCTGGAGTGAAAGAAGTCAGGGGTGCATTTTATCAAGTGTGTTAAGAAGCTGTGTGCCGGTGTCTTGTTTTTACTGCGCAGTTTTTGCTTTTGGTCCAGTTGCTTAGTTTTTTTTGCTAGTATTTAAAAATTCTCCAAGTACTGAAAAGCGTAATATGGAATGAGATTAAGCCTTTTAAAGTAACAGCAGTTAAAAAAAAAAAAAAAAGATTAATTTCTTGGACTGCTGAGGTTTTACGTAATGTTTTTACTTGAATTTTATTGATATTTCTTAGGCAATATGAGTATTGTGAGAGAAGAAATTTCCTGCAAAAATCAGAACACGGAAAAGTTAATTACTCTGAGCTAAAAATCATAGGACTTGAAATTGAAAGTTCACGATGGTGGAGTTGTTCCTGCTTATGCATGAAGATGCTTTAAAGCACTTGGGGACTTTTCAAAGATGCAGCAGACATCTGGGGTGAGTTTCCACTGGAAAATAGTTGAAAATGACTGTTTTGGTGCATATTTACATGGAAAATTCACCAGTGTCATTGAGCTGCTGTAGTCACACAGACGGGACTCCTTGTGCGGTCCCTCCGCTTCGAGAAGGAGTGTCCGGGTCTGGAGTTTACACCAGCGTTGCCATGGAAGCATCCTGCTAGGAGCACCGGAGGCCGTTGGCCAGCTGAGAGCTGGGAACAGCGCTGCACGTCGGGAAAGAAGTGCCGAGCTGGGCCAGGGCTGTGGGCCGGACACACATGCCCATCAACGCCCTCAACATCAACATTGTGGGTTGGGAGTCAAACCTTCTCCCTGCGTGCACAAGCTCCAGCTGCCCTTGCAGACCCCCCGTCACAGCTTTCTTCCACGGTTCAGCTTGACAAGATGTGTATGGTGTTATACACCCCTCGTTCCTTACACGCACACACAAACACACTCCCATTTTTCCTCCATGGCTGCAAACTGATTCCTGACTAAGATTAGGAAAGATTAGGAAAGGGATTAGGTGACGACCTGGAAGTTTTGAAGACCTGGATTCAAGTCGCTGGGTTACTGCAGGCTTTCCCTATGGGTATGGGCTTTCCGACTTGCGTCAGGAAGCTTTGACAGACTGCATCTATCCTGCATCTTTCACCGCTCAGGGCACTGCTGTGAGGATAAACACATGGTAGAATATGCCCTGTGCAAATCCTTCAACTTGCAAGGTCCAGGCAGGATCTCAGCGCAGGAGTCAGGGACTGCCACCCTGACTTGCTGTCACACTTCCTTTCTGAGGGAGGGCCACTTGCCCTTCCTCCTCTTGCCTTGCTGAGCCCCAGCTCCTCCAAAGCGGGTTTTTCTTTTATTTAAAGCACTACAAAGTATCTTTCTGAAAGGGGATTAATCCCTTTAAAAACCCTTGTTATCTGATGATTACAACCTGAACAAATAATTGGTTTTATAGCAAGAAGGTTCATGACATTTCTCACATCATTTGTCTTCTCTTGCAAAGACTGGGCTGGAGGAAGAAAAACCCCATTCAGACAAAGACTTTCTTAAAAAAAAAAAGAAATAGAAAAAAAGAAAAAGAAAGAAAAGGAAAAAGGCTTTTCAATGTAGAAGATATCACAGTTCATTATGGAACAGGCTCTGCTATTACTGTCAATGTTTGCTGACAACAGGTTCAGAAAAATTGGCAACACTGAATGTTAATATTGGATGCTGAATAGAGCACAAAAAGCTGAACTAAAGCAAACTTTGTCATCTCTTCATCATCCAAATGTAACCTCCTATGCTTTGCCTTACCTGAACTCGAGTTATTTGGTTAGTATTTTACATAGTATTCCCAAACTGCTAAATATTTTGTGTTTGTTCATCAGCTTGCATAATTTAGCCTTACTTTTCTTACATCAGCCTCTGTCTCGGGGGTGGGGGGAAAATGCATATCTTATGTGGGAACTCTATTATACAGTTGTTAAAAGCAGCTGTTTGAATCCTACTATTCAATCTTTTCTTTACTTCCTTTGAAATAGGACAATTCAGATTGTGAGTTTAGCTCTAGGATATACAATGAGGGTAATCAAACGTCTTTATATAGCCTCAAATTTGTGTCATAAAGAACTGCAAAAAAGGCATCCAAACTGAACACTGAAAGTTAGATGGCAATTTATTTCTACAGTATAATCTTGTAGTCATTTTACAGGCCTAAAACAAGCTCAGAATACACTACTCTATTCCATATTATTTCTCTAGAAAAAAGAGGTACTTACAAACAGAAATATATGCTGATGTTAGATGTAAATTCTGTGTTTTAGAATATTTGTTTACATGTATAACTGCAGGCGTACAGCATGCCTGGCATAAAAATGAAAGGACAGGCTAATATTTTATCTATATTTATCTGTGTTCTCTCTTCTAGTCACAGCACTGGATGTTTGCTAATTAGAGAGACAAGTTGTAGCTTTTTAATGAATAAGTGATGCTAGCTCTTCAGACTAGTCCTTGGGCACAATACCAGCAGGTGTGATGGGGGATACGTGTAGCAGGAGGTAGGAGGTCCGATTCGGGTTCCATTCCCCTTCCTTGGGGAGCCCTGGTCCTGCTCTCCCTCCTCTGCATCCTCCTTCCCCAGCTCGCAAAGCAGCTCAGAGGGGTCAGCATGTGGCTGAAATTTAGCTCCTTCTGTTTTCTTTTCAAAGCTGTCTTGGGTAAAAGCTCTATTTCAGTCTTGATTCTTACGCTGTAGAGAGATGTTTGGGTTTTTTTTTTTTTTCAGCAGAAATGTACATGTATCTAAGCACATCCTTTGTGGAAATGGCTAAACGTAGTGAATCCAGAGTAGCGGTGGGGCCTGACGAGAGTTCCCCAACAGCGGCCGCCGGGAGGGGTTGAAAAGGGACTTTCTTGCCCGAAGTAGCCCCAGCGCCTCGGCCCTGCGCGCGGCGCCCTCGGCGAGGTTAGCGACCGCGCACTGCCACCTCGTGGCCTCCGCCGCCTCCCGGCCCCGGCCCCGGCAGGGAGCAGCGCTTCCCAAAACCAGACCGGGGGCTGAGTTTTCTCCCACTTGCGCGCGGTTTGCTGCCTTCGCTGCAGTTACCGGGTTCTTCTCTCTCGCCCTCAACAAGTTACGGGAGCGGATGAGCTCCGAAATTACGATTTGCTTTTGTACTTGCAGTTGTTTCTTAGCAAAGGAGCAGCTATAAGCAACGCAAACCCCTGTTTTTCCAACTATAATATCCTACCGCGCTTCCTTCAGCTGTCCTGGGAAGCTTCGGGTTGCATGCAAGCTGCCAATCACTGTATGGGCAAACATTTTGCAGCGCTGATCTCTTGTAATATTGAATCATAGAGCCACCTGGTCGAGTTATAAAGATGTCATTGATGAAATCTGGCTTCCAGAATTTGGGCTTCTTGCCAGTCCCATGATTAATAGGAATATGACTGTATACCTGCAAGAAGAAATGTCTTCCCTGACCGCAGTGGAGCAAGGCAGGGTTTCCCCATGGGCACAACCGTTGCTGCTCCGGCTCTCCACGAAGTTCTGTCTGGTGCCAAGTAACAAAGTAGCGTAAAATTTCAAGCGAATGTTTTTAGGACACTGTCTTGCCTGCAAAGCAGCAAGTCTGCTGCAAGCGCCTGGCAGGAGAACAGGTATGAAAACAGAAGGAAATGTGATACAGTTAATTGTGAAGGCAAGTTTTGTTGCTGAAGGAAAAGCTTTTATGAAAGTTGAGAACACCAGATTTATTAAGGATTCAGTAAAAAGGCTGCTAGGTGAAACTACATTTCATCATTTTATTAAGTTTGCAGGCTCTTGAGAGATGAGACTGTATTTTATCTTTTTCAAAAGTGTGTACATGGCTTTGCATAAATGATTTCTGCTGCATGTCTCTAGGTGGTAGTTCAGTGCATGTAACTGGCCATGCCTGGGCCACAGACAAGAAGTCTACCTGAAGTAGTCTCGCATGGTGCACACAGCCCCAGTTTGTGAGTTTTGTTGTGCTAAGAAACTCTTACAGATAGATGACTAGTGGGAGTGATGGTGAGCCAGGGCTCTGTGTGTTTTGACCTTAAGTCACATAACACTTAATTGCAGCACAGCACAAGGTAGACCTGCCCCCCAAACCGCCCCTCAGCCAAGGTAGACCGTGTCGGCAACCACGTTAGGACATCCTTGCTGCCCTTCACTGTGTTTAGAGCCCCTGGGGCACGGGGATGCAGCGTCTCATGGCTGAGCACATCTTCACGTGTTTGCACAGCTAAAGACGCTTCTGTAATGGGGTAACGCGGTTTTGTAGCCAGCCAGGTGCACCGTGACAGCCCAAGCCTCCGTGCTCGTTGCTGTGCTCGGAAGTGAAGTTCGTGTCACATGGCTGGTTACATGGGAATACATTTTCTTCCAGGGGCTCTCCAGCATCACACATACTCATTTAGGCTGGATTCTGCAGGGTTCAGCTGCAGTTCATTAACACAGTTTTTAAACAGTTGTGATATATGCACTGTAGCTGCTTTCTCTTTTAATCATTTAGAAGTCAAGCTGTAAAAAGGACTGAGCTTCTGTTTCGCCTTGTCCTTCCTATTATATAACACAATATAAAAACAGAAGCACTGAATTTGTCCGATACTATTTAATAAAGAAGAGCTATACTCTAATTTTAACAAGTGCTAGCAGTCTATCAAAATAAATAAATAAATAAAAACCTGACTGCCTTTCTATGTTCTTGTGCCCTAGGTTGGCCTAAAAGAGCTTTAAAAAAGTTACTGTTATTAGCTTGGTATGAATACCCTATGTTTTTTTGGTTTATTACTTTTGATTCAAATTGGAAGAAAACCTGTAATGTTTTTTCTTACCAGATACTGTCTAGAAGAAAAAAATAGATACCATCTTCAATATTGGTTTTGTAACCACAGAGGATTACATTGTATATTTTACAGTGATAAATGAGCAATCGTTCAAGTACTGTAATCTGTGTATAGTTAGCCGGTCTTTAAATATTTAAAGACTAAATAATAGCAGTTTCTCTGTATGTAGTGCTTCTAATGAACCTTAAACTATTATGTGTTGCTGTGTTTGTTTTTCTCCTCCACTGCCACTTTTTTTTTCCACTTATGAAAAAGATTATTAGGGATGTAAGCAAATTATGAGTAGACTCGTTCCATCCTAGCTGCATCAAAACAAGCTAAGTGAATTTGAAGTTCCTTTAAAAGCCTCCTGCACAAGCCCCTCCACTGAAACCTTTCCACTTCCTTCATGGTAAAACATCTCTTGGTAAATGTCCTGCTTCATGCTTTGAAAAAAACATTGCTGTCATCTCAGGAACAGATTCTGGCTCTGTGTGGTTGGTTCCTGCTGGAAGGTCTGTGTATGAGGAATAATTTCAGAGACACATCTGTCTTCAGTGTTGTGCATTACCTGAAATAGCTTCTTAGCTGTTACCCAAGCTAGATTTCTAGATTTCATCGAGCAGAATAGCTGCTTAGCTTTCTAGATGTGCAAATCTTGTTTATATTAAGCAGCTTAGAACAGGAGTCCAAAAGACATCGTCGTGGTCGTCTAGTCTGACTTCCTGTAGAGCAAAAAATAGGTCTGTAGTAAATCAACTCCTTTTTGAATGATGCCATATTTGGATTTGTATTAGACAATACACAGCATCCTGGCTTCTTAAATCCCCAGCAAAGGAAAATTTTAGTCATTCCATTAATTAATAACCTTTGTGGTGTATGCCTGCATACTTTTGTCATCTGCATATGTCTAGTCTAATAGTGACTGATTATCTTTCTATCCTTATCTGCTGGATTGAGCAGTCCTTTCCTCTTCCTCCTTCCCCGTTTTTGTTCCTTGTAATAGGTGTTATGGTTTGCGGTGAAGTTATTGTAGCCGTCTCTGCATTGAGCAGTCCTACACTTCATTAGGAAAATCCTGACTTCCAAATCTGTAACTCTCGTTCTCCCTAGAATATATAAAGTATATGGATAATATATGTAGGACATTGCTCTACCTAGAATATATGAAGTATATGGATAATATATATAGGATACAGGAAACCATATGAAAAAATCTAGGATAGGAGCTTATGTTGTTATGGTAAGTTAGGGGACATATTTTCTAAAATTAAGGAGCAGTTTATATTTGTACCTCTAACTGATGACAAGGCCACCGATTATTGTCACTAGGTATAACTTGCCCATTGCCTAGGTGGATGGGTCCTCAAACACGGTCGCTTCAGAAGCCCTCGGATGTCAAGGCTGCCCTGGATGTTCACATCTGACCATTGGGTTCCCCTCTTAGTTTCTGGAGCAACGTTATTGACTGCCAAACCAGCCTATGTCTACTAGCTTACATATATATTTATACTAACATCTAATATTGTAGATCTAATATTAGGAATTAGTGACACAAATCATACTAAATGCATGATCATCTTATTTTGTGTATGTTCTGTAAGGGAAAAATCTTCCTTTGTGGTTGAAAATATGTGGCAAACAATGTAGTTCATCTGAGCTGGCTACTGGATCAGTATGCGCGGCTCTGAGTCTTGTCAAAATGTGCACTGGGAAAGTCTTGAGGGATTTCTGGCTGAATACACAGTCTGAGATAACTAAAGGATGGTGTGTTAGAGGTCTGAATAGCTTTGCTTTTGACTCCTCTGAAAAGACTGAAGGGGGAGATGCTCCTGGCCTCGGGATTTTTAGGGTGAATTTGAATTGAATTTTTGCAGAAATTATTCTGATTTGAACTCAGAGAGTAACTAACACTCAGAGCTTTTCACAGATGAGATAGAGTTGTCAATGGCAAAATGGGGTGAAATACAAATTTATTTAAGTAAATTATAATTTACTTGATTTGTAATTCCTTGTGGAAATGCTTCAGTGAATAGAAAAAAGTCATGGGGCAGGAGTTTTGCATTTAAATTACAATTCTGTTGCTGTTGGCTATTTTAATATACTGCTTATATGATGTTATAGATTGCTGGCTGCTATTTATTTTGGAGAGTGTCTGTAAGATACTCCATTTACTTCTTTGAAACTCCAGCAAGCTTGTTAAATTTATCACTGTCTTGTGGCTGCTTAGTTCTTTCGGAAATGCTGTTGTTTGTCTCAGTTAATTCCATGCAACTGTACATTGCCTCTCTAGTGGTGTATGTTGATCTGAAGACAGTGGGGTGTGTGGCAGAATAAAACATCCAGAAATGTTTCAGCAATTCAGCCATATCAGCAAGAAATGTCTTATGCCTGAGTTGAAAGGAGATGTTTTCGTGCATCTCTGGGTCCAGCAGCTGCAGTTGTTAATTCTGTTTCATGTTACTCTGAATGTGGCAGCAAATAGCAGGGACTGTGCTGTGCAGCCGGGGTCTGAGACGGGCTCGTGTGCGACCTGCTCTCCTTGCCTCGAGCAGGTGACAGAATGGAAACTACTCCGACATATACACAGAGAAAACACAGTTCGGTACCTTCTGTAAATGCAGTCTTCTGTTGAAGCTTGCCTGATCATCACCGTCAAACTGAACAAGGGATAACTGTTCATTGCTAAATGGATGTACCAAGCGAGGCCAGAATCAAATGACATGCTGACTTTGTTGGTGTTTTTCTGACCAAGAAGCTTCTCGGTGCAGTGATGGTGTCCCATCTGTGTACTCAGGAACCTGGAAATGCAGCGTTGTTGTAGGCACTCTGTAGATGGGTCCTCAGTGGAGGATGACTCACATTTCGTGCCACAGCTGGCCTCTTTCGCTTGTTTTCTTTCTTCCCCCTGCCTGCAGTATGTGAATGGCGTAATTACAGTGACTGCTTGGAAGCCCTTGAGAGTCTGAAACATGAAAAATGTGAAAGGCCTTGGGTAGCACTATATACCTATCAAAATAATTTTTTACTGTCCTCAAGTCCATACATATCCCCTGCTCTGTTTAGTACTTCATAACAACAACAACAAAATGCTAACAATTTTGGGATTCCAACTGATAGAATACACTCATGATAAAAATAGGTGAACCCTCTGTTTCTGCCCGTAGTTCACCCGCAGCGAGCATGCCTACTCTTCACTACAGCCTGGAGAAACCATTTCTCTTTAGCAGCAATCTTCAGTGTTGCCAGAGAGTTTATTCTTGCCTGAATCAGCCTCTAAAATGCACTTTTCCCATTCACAGTTCCTCAAGTAGCTCAGAAGAGGGTCATGTTGATGACATTATATTCCATGCTAACACTTGCCTCTCCTATTTGCCGCCCTTCTTGTCCTGATGTCGTCCACGGCCTGGGTGAAACTGCAGTACCGTATTTTACTGGAGAAGTTCTCGTCGTGCAAAATTATAGAAGTAAATGGGAATTTTCCATACAGTGTTTACTGTGTTTTTTTTTCCTCCTGATAGATTCCAAATACAAGCAGTAATGAATACAGGAGAATTTTTCTGTGGCTTTTATTTTGTATGTTATGACTGCATCTGTGTCGTAAAATGGTATTTTGCTCCTCTGAAATTATTTTGACCCATCTTGTCATAAGCAGAGACTTTACAGCAATTCTATGAGCTAAAATATAGGCTGACTACGCATGCTATAATGGTTCTGTTGGCAGAGACTCTTGTTTGGGTCAAGGGACAAATTTATGGCTATAAAGTACCTCATTCTTATAATGCTGGTTCTTCCACTAGAGATGTATATTGAGCACCTTCACTTCAGAAAGATGCCCTGCTCTTTAGCAGTGATGGCCAATGCCATTCCTATCCCCATTCTCACAGAGGGAGAGGTTTCCTACTAACCTTTTTCTTCTAAACTCTGCTGCTCAGTTCTCTTGCACTGTACGGCTTTATTTGGCATTCGTAGTTTTGAATCAAGGAATTAGTGCTGGGTTTTGAATAAACTTAAAGGTGTTAAAGTTAGGAAATATGACATGGCTTTCCTATATGAATCTTTTGAGACACAACACTGTAAAAACAACACAGAAAGCCCTGCTGAATGATGCTGGATGCTCCAGTAGTACTTCTTCTAAGTGTTGACTTCTGTGGCTCTTGGAAGAAGTAGCTACTTTGCATTTTCTACTGATTCTAATCTCACATTTCCAAGTGTATTGTTACTTTGAGAGAGACATAGAAAGTTATATTTTTTTTCCTTAATTCTGTTGTTCTCTCACTTCTCTCATTTTGCAGGATAACTTATTCACTTCAAGTTCTAATAACATAGTCTGTATAAAACTATCTTAAAGCTATGTAGCCTTCCTTATATCTGACAGCTTTTTGCCTGCCAATGATGGAGTAGAAAAGAACATCCCTAATAACACTTGGGTTTCCCTTTATGTGATGCTTGGCAGTGTATTCGCTTGTCTTCAGGGACAAAGCAGCTTTGTTGTTTCATTAATGATGACAGAAAGAAAAAGGAGGAAAAAAAAGGGGAAGGGGAAGGGGAATCAACAGAAATCCTGAGTTGAAGTGAGGAGGAAGCGAACAAGGGAAAAGTGTTCCTTGTCTCATTGGTTCAAGAGTGAGGTTGGGCTTCAAATGAGACTGGTAGGTGGCAAGTTCAAAACAAATGGATGTGACTGCTGTTTCTCCAGTGACTTCTTGGGAATCACTGGGTTGAGTTGCCTGGGGAATCGAATGATTGCACTGCAGTCTGTGGCTTTAAACAATAAAAGTTTTGACAGAGTTTAATTGCTGGGAATCATTTTATAAGTAATACCTCTTTTCTTTGCCTATCCAGATCAGGTAAAACTCCAGATGGCACAACCAAAGCCAAGGCAACGTGTGAATTGATGAGAAGTGACTTTGCCTTCTGAGAACATCAGCTTCCTAGTGGCCCGAGATCTTACATGCAAGAGCAACATCACTACCAAAAGAGACCACAGCATGTGGTCATTGATCAGAACTTGCAAGGATGGAAAAGCAGAAGACCTCTCTATCTGTAATGCATAAATAAAAAATAAAAATAAACATTCAGATCAATCAAAAAAATAACCCAGCCATGGGAGAAAATGCAAGCTTTTGGGAAAGCTTGATATATGCACATCCTACCTGCACCACTTGGAAGCAAGAGGCAGAGGGATCTATCTACCATCTAGCCAGCATTTTCTTTGTTGTTGGCTTCATGGGTGGAAGTGGATTCTTTGGGCTACTTTATGTCTTCAGTTTGCTTGGATTGGGGTTTCTCTGCTCTTCTGTTTGGGCTTGGCTGGATGTCTGTGCTGCTGATATATTCTCTTGGAACTTTATACTATTCGCTATATGCTTCATACAGTTCGTTTATGTTACCTACCAAGTTCGGAGTGTGTCCTTTGACAAAGAATTCCAGGAACTCTACAGCGCTCTTTTTCAGCCCCTAGGAATCTCCTTAACTGTCTATAGGAAGATTGTCTTGTGCTGTGATGCAGAGGTGGTTACTCTGGAGAAGGAGCACTGTTACGCTATGCAAGGCAAAACCCCTATTGATAAACTGTCCTTGCTTGTATCAGGCAGGTTTGTATCAATTTGTTCTGACTTGCTTACTGTAAATATATTCTTTGTTTTTATTTATTTTTCTTCTTGAAAAGGAAAGCAAGAAATGCCTAATTTGTCTATTGTTTGTTCATTTTTCCAGTAGAATAAATATTAATGCATGTAGTATAAATATTAACAGGCTAAATACACTTGTCTAGGGGACAGCGCTAACATGTCAACACCGCGCACACAGTCTGTAATAGCTTAAAGAAAAAGATTTTAAATCATCACTCTTTTTCAAGACATTGTATCATAGCACTTCCAGGTTACTCAGATAAAGGGAACATAAATGTGTCCCTCAGTCTTCACTACCTGGCTTACTAACACATCTTTCTCATTTTTCTCTGCTAAAATCATCTGAAACAGGACTGAAATGTAGTTATGAAACTCAATATAGTGAGGTAAACTGTTTAAGAGAGTATCTTGACTGTAGCTGCTTCATAGGAGATGGAGGGCAGGAATAAGGGAGAAAGAGGAGGTCCAGCAACCCCCTTGTGTTACCAAGCAGCATGGTGAAGCCCTACCAGCATGGGCATGGCTGAAGCTACAGTTCATGTGGCCCTCAGTAAGACCCTGAGGCAAAGCCTGCATGTGCTCCTGGATGGGTGGAGACCCTTCCAGCAAGCCTTAGGACAACCCTGATGGTGCTTTTCTGAGGGCAAAGTGCACTTCTGTGGGACCTCTTGGTCTCACCACCACTAGGACAGATTGCATAGCCAGAGATGATGAGCAGTGTCTATCTTGGATGGTTTTGACTAAATGCTTCTCAGGTGCACTGACAGGTGCACAGACAGAAGAAACTTCCAGGCAGCTTGAAACTTGGCCAATAGGAATACCTGTAATGAGCAATATGGATTGTAAGTGGTTAGCCCTGCAGTCATCCTAGTCTGCCACGTTCTTGGGAGCTCTCCAGAAGGTACATGTAACATACCTATCAGTTGGCCCTAGATGTACTGAAGGAGAGGTGTCCATCCTTCTGTGTGCACTGCCATTCGCTAGTGGCACAGGGAGTTCCTGCTACGTTATTTTGTGCACAAGAGGGCTGCTACCTGTGCCTTTGCAAGAAGCATTAATCTCAGTCCTGAGCAGGAGTAAAAAGGGGGCTCCCACAGTTTAGTTACTTTCTTTCAGGTCAGGAGGTTCAAGTGTACATTTCCTGCCCATATCCCTTCAAACTTAAGTATACAGGGAAAATTTCTTGGGCTTTTGTAGAAGACTGCAAGGATCTCCTAGGTCCATGCTGTTCCCTAGGCTTCAGACACAGTCCTGTGGCAGTGCAACTCCTGCTAAACATGAAGAGAGCCTGGTGCAAGACATGAGATATCATCCTGCCTGCCTCTGCTGCTTAGTTCCCTCTAAAATGTGTATTTGCCAAAGCAGGGCATGCATGCTCTGGCTTTCCAGCAAAGGCAGCAAATGGGTCTCTGCTCATTGCTCTTTCCCCTCTCCCTTCCTTGCTTGCCTTTCCTGTCAGAGTTTGCATGTGGCTGCACAGACCTGCCCCAGGAGGAGAATGTGTCTCGAGGAGGCCTGGAAGGGTTTGCGTTCCTGTTGCACAAATGTTTTGTACCGTCATTCAGCTGGACTGATCCAGCTTTATGCAAAACATGGCATAGTTAGGACACTGTTGGCCAGTGATTACTTTTTGCTATCAAAGCTATATTTAAACTCCTCACAGTATTAGAAATAACACATTCTTGTTGCAGTCCTTCCTACTGTACACATAGTACTAACAAATTAACACATCTTATCTTGGTAGGATCAGAGTGACAGTTGATGGAGAGTTTCTGCATTATATTTTTCCTCTTCAATTTCTGGATTCTCCTGAATGGGATTCACTGAGACCCACAGAAGAGGGTATTTTCCAGGTAAAAGTGGAGAGTGTTTTGTTGTTGTTGTTATTCTGTGGGGTTTTTTTGTTGTTGTTGTTTTTAATAATACTATAGGAAGCCGATCAAGTGGCTGATCAAGGTGTTAATCTGCGTAGAAATAACTTCATTTATTTATTTATTCATTTATTTATAGATTTTATTTCTAAAATTATACAAGCCTTCCAGTATTTTGGGGAGGGAAGTCCCCATCCTCACTGAATTGCTATGGATCTTCCTTGTGTTTGCTTTCTTGTTAGAGCAATCTAGGTTTTTCTAAAAGCTAAGCTCATAGTTAGACTACGCTTCCATTACTTGAGGTGTGCTAAAATCCATACCCAGGAGCGCACCCTGGCAGGAGGTGGGTAGATGTTTGTGCTGAAGAGGCCTCAGGAGGCCAAGCTCAGAGCTGGGCAGCTGGGAAGGTTTGTGCCTGGGGCACCAGCAGGTGTAAGGGGCAGCCTGAAACGTGATGTCCGTGCAGGCTGGCACCTCTAACCCGGGAGCCCTTGCAGTGGTGTCACTTGACGAACGGCAGGGTGATGTGACGAGGCAGCTCCCGCTTGTGACCGATCCGATGGCTTCTGTCTCAAGGAGGGGTGACATTTGCAGATGGCTTTTCTGAGGTCTGCCTTGCCCGTCTGAGCCATGGAGAGCGAAGCAGGTGCTCAGAGCAAGATTGGGGTGTGCGGCCAGCCTGTGTCCTGGCCTAGGCTGCTCCTGACAGCGCAGGCACTCGTAGCTGAGTGCTGAGCCCTGAGCCTGACACAACAGTCGCTTATGGCCACTCCTAGTCTTCCTTCTCACTTGCCTTTTGCATGCAGTACACCTCACAGCACTTGCTAGCTGGATTAAATGATTTTAATTGCAGCCGATGCAAAAGTAGCAGAATAAGTGACTGCTGAGGGAGGGAGAGAAAAGCAGAGAGGTTTTTGAGCAAGGACGGCAGCAACAATATCACTGATCATCATCAAACTGATTTTAATTTTCTGTTCTATAGGTAACGCTTACAGCAGAGACAGATTGTCGATACGTGGCCTGGAGGAGAAAGAAGCTGTATTTGCTGTTTGCTAAGCATCGTTTCATCTCACGCCTGTTCTCAATACTAATCGGAAGTGACATTGCTGAAAAACTGTATGCCTTGAATGACAGAGTGCAAGTGGGGAAAGGATTTAGATATGACATTCGGCTACCAAACTTCTACCATGTTTCGCTTCCAGAGACACCTACAGTGAAGTCCTCTCATCACCTACAGAGAAATTCTCCGAGGCAGAAGCTAACGGGTGTTACCAATTGTGACACCTCCAGGAAGCAATAGTGAGAAGAAAAAATCTACTGTAATCATTCCCAGAACTGATGGGGAAATACAAAATGATGAAGCAGAATGAGACCCAGTGAAGTCAAATTTGACAGAAAAGTACCATTTACTTTAGTTGAAGTAGCTTGAATTCTTCCCCCTCCCTGTAGAGCCAGCTGGTTGACTTGTACATTTTGACTAACTGTGTGATATGTTTAGTTTCTTTGGATTCTTTTATTGTTACTTTTGGAGGAAAACAAATCATAGTAAATTGAAATTTTATTGTGGTTGTGGTGGCCTCTACATTGTGCTTTAAACAAAAAAAGCACAGTATTTGTGATCATACATTTTCAAAAATATTTTTCATAAAAAAGTCAGTTTTATCTTAAAACAAATATTTAAAATATAGCAATTTACTTGTATCATTCATATTTATGTCACATGAGCCTTGTCTCAATTAACATGGAGAATATTACAGAAAGTGACTTAATATCACTTTTTTTTTTGAAGAAAGGACAGATTCAAAATGCACAACAACATTCTTTCAAACAAAACAATAAATGCCCTCATATAAGTGGTCGATTTCTCTCAGGCTGTATAAAAAAGACTTTATGTGAAGACAAACATAAAAGTAATTATGTTTATTAATGTAGGCATTAATAAAGCAAAGCAATCATAATTACTGCAAATATATAGTAGGGAAATGGCTGTGTAGTGTTTCTAATAGATTGTACTGCTATAGCACCTAGATTCCCAAGGTGTAAGTGCCATTCATGACATGTACAATAAATACTGTTAATCAATCAACTGCCCAACCATTGGAGTTTGTTTCACAATATCCTTTTTAGCCAAGTTTGTCAGGAAGAAATTACTTAAGAAACAGCTACAGCAACAAATACAATTATTGTTTAGCTTCCAGGGTCAGCTGTTTGTCTTATGAAATTCTTGATGTAAAATGCACTCTCTGAAATGCTGTGATGTTTTAATAATATATAGGAGCCCCAGCTCAAGCTTTGGTAGGAGGAAGCTGTTTTTGAACCTTGAGGTCGTTGTGCCTTGGGGGACACTTGTTTCGAATGCCTTTCCTAAATCACATTCCTGCTTCTGTGCCTGAGGCCTGCTAATAATCAAAAAATAAGAATCATTATTATTTTATGAGACAATATTGCTGCTTGACAGACTGAAGTGGATAACATTTTTAATAATTAAAAAATGCTGGACTGTTTGGCAGGACAATTATTGTGAGTCTGTGTATGTGCAGGTATACATACAGGTTGGAACTTCAGAATTGTTGCTGGAGGACCTAAAATAATGATACAACCCCATGGTTGAAAGATAATCATGCAGCATATTTAACTGGGTTATTAGAAGTGTTATGAAAACACAAGTCTGAATGCCCTTCAGTGTAGAACAGAGAACGTTGTACAAGTTATGCTTTTGTCTTCACATCTCTTTTCCAAAGAGAAATCTGCCTAACATAAATTGCATAGGGCACTATAACATGTAATGCGACAATCCCCAAATTGTGCTAATAACCTCTCCACATTATATATTCTGTATTTATTGCTTAGTATGTGAAGTCTCTGAGAAACAAAGCAACCTTATGTTGGTCAAAAGGTAATTGAAAAAAAAAACATGGAAATTCATTCAGCGCATTGAAATGCAAAGGCTGGCTCAGGAAATAGTTAAGGAAACAGTTAAGGCACAAACTGCCAGAGGTTGGGAGAACACACAGAGAAAGTGTAAATGTGTGCCCTGTTCCTTGGGCTGTGGTTGGAGATGGGATGGACGACTAGGTGGCCATTTCATATGACTTGGTACGGTTACTCTCATGCAGCTTTGGCAGTGGATTAGTATCATCCTGTCTTGTCTGTGATGCTCAGTTCCTGAAGTTGCTAAGAAGCGCAAATATTCAAAACTTTGCAAAAAATAGTGCATCATCTCTCATACAAGTGGCCAGTTGCACTGAATTTTACATTCCAAGCTCTGCTTCAGCAGCTAAGCTGTTGCTGGTTCAACATTCCATTCTTTTACACTGTTTTTAACAGATGATTCAAAAACATCCTCCTCCATCTCTCATTCTGATAAAATATCAAGAATTTACAAATTTCTCTTGCTAGAATGAGGCTTAGGTCACTATGTATTTATACTTAGCATTATGAGTTAGCACTCTAAAAACATAAAAAAGTGTAACTCTAGACTTTGGCATAATATAAAGCATCAATTCATATTTTATACTCTTTTCTGCATTGTGCTTGTCTATGAAAAAACCTGCATTAACATAAATATGGGCAGGCTTTCATAAAGTAATATGACCATTTTGACCTTCCTTCAATTTTTATATCAAGTTTACATATTTTATTTAAAATGTTGCATACTGCTTAGAAAGATACCTGCTTTTGCATGTGATGCTCTACTACACACAAAGGGATTTTCTTTTCTCATGACCTTTCTTGTTACCTTTTCATGACCTGTGCCTTGGTTTCAGCTGAGCTTCCAACCACTCCCTTGTGATTTTTTTTCATGGTAAAATCAGTTATGATCAGAAATCTCTACTAGGATACAACTGACTCATTTTCTGAACATGCCCTTAGATAATCTTGTTAAGCTTTTTCTAGGATGCCTTTCAGAATTTGTGTCTTTTAAAAACAAATAATAATTTCCATATTATTTCCATATTTGAACTTCTCAGCCATTCAGGGCAATTCAGGGCAATTCAGGGCAAATATCTACAATAATAGATCTCTCTATATACACAAAAACTAGAAGTGAGACAACACCTCCCCCCATGCCTGTGTTTTTAATCATGACAACACCTCTTCTAAAATATACTGTAAAATACACTCTGGTATGTGACCCATAATATAGTATTTGAGATGATCTACATAATTTACCTAAATAATGAAGTACTTGGACTGATGTCGCTAAAACAATACAATTTTTATACTATCGCATACAGCCAGTTATAATCTATAGGCTAATAAAACTCTTTGAACAAGATGAAGCTCTGACTTGAACATATTCAATTCCTGCTTGTGCTACTATCAGTGCGCTGGTCAGGTTCCCTTAATATGTTTTTTTTTTTAGGGTAAAGAATATTTGAAGTCAGCATTGCCCTATGAAGCAAAGATACTATTGTGAATACTTTTCTTTATTTGTAGTGATTTTCCTTTAGTCACATCTAAGTCTTTGAACAGTTCCTTTATCTTTTATGGGATTACATTAAGATTTGGATATTGTTACAGGTGAGAGTGGTAGAAGCTGGTGCCCACAGTTGTTTGCTCCTTCATCTGTATCAGTGAATCCACCAATTGCAAGAATTGAAAAAAAAAAAGAAAGCAGCCCTGAACTTCTTATAAGTTTTATATAAAAAAGGCTTATTTTGTCCTGGAATTGTAGCAAATTAGTTTAGTGGATGTGCCAAGGTATTGTGAGATCCTCAAAGCCTGTCTTGCCTTTTTATGGGCTTTTAGGCAGGTTGACTGCAGTTCTTTGGGAGAGGAATGGTACGTGGTTTAAATACGTGTAACACTGACACTGCAAATCATTTGTGAGGTAGGAGCTGTTTAACAAGTAGTAGCCTAAATACAGGTAATAAAATCAACAGAATTCACTCCAGCTCAACTCTGCTCAGCAGAATCACAAGGGTGATAAACAGAGAGAACAATCCCTATGCACTACTATAGTTAATAATGCTCTGCAAGGAAAGTTGTAAGCACTTAATGCAAACGATTAGTTTACGTGGTTGCCTACCAGTGCTGCATCTTCAGGAATTGATCGTCATGCAGCAAACCAGAAACTATGGCATAGTGTGATCAAAGGAGACTCAGTAAGAGAAATTATATATACATACAAAGTGATCTCTGCTAAGAACAAACTGGGAAACCTAAATACTGCTTGGTTGAAGGTGAATAGCTTTACCACACCTTGAAAAAGGCATTTGCTTGCAGGAACTAAATAAAATATTGATGCCATGTTTCCAGAAAAAAAATCCTCCACAGTATTGAATTACTGTAAATTATAAATATAATATATACTTAGATGCAACATACATAAAAAAGTATTATGTTGTTTCACTCATGTCTACAGGTCTTGCAAACTATCTCTTAAAAATACAACAAATCCATAACTATAGATTGAAAAAGAAAATAATTTAAATAGAAGAAACAGATGTGTGTGTCTATTGCTGAATTCAGAGAAATTAACAAATAGATTTTCTTCTTTTCTATTTCTGCAACAAGTGAAAGCATACTTTCCCCCCAAATGTTACAGATTTTTTAAGTGTACAGAATAGATGCCTTATCAAGCTGATTGAGTAATCTCTTTTGAAAATACTTATTTTGATTGTATTAATATGCATACAAATGTAGGCTCAGGTTTTCTGGGGAAAAACAGCTCCATTTTTTTTTTCTTTTTGCATAATTCATGCGAACTTTTGTGTAGATTTTTGTGTCTGCCATTTCTCCTTAATTCTCTGCAAGAGGCAGAGGCAATAAAAGCTGCAGCGTGCCTTCTATTGTATGGTTCCAGTTGTCAGAATTAACTGATTAAAAAAAGAAAAGGATGGCTGAGTAATGCTTGAATGCTCTGGTATTAACAATGCACATTATTAATACCATAAATGAATAAACTCAGCGATGCTGAAGGACTCTTTGCTAGATCACTCTGTTATTTTAACATTTACGGTCTGCCTTCTCTGTTGGGTGTGAATCAAAAGAGTTAATGGAAGTCGCCTGTGTAAACAACGCCACCTCATCCCGCTGAGTCCAAGCGCGGAGGTGGAGCTGCGCCAGTGTCAGTGTGTGGGAGAAGGGCAGCACGAGCCCGTCACAAGAGACGTGTGGCGCTCGCCGAGGTCCAGGCAGCAGCTGGAACTTTAGGGAACACTGGTGTCTGTCCGGCCATGTGTCCATGTGTCCATCCATGCGGGTGGGCAGCACTGGGCTTCGCATCCCAGGTGCTGCTCGTGCTAGCATCAGCCAGGGAAAAGGTGAGATGCTTCCAAGCACCTGAGGGAGCCGAAGGATATTCTAGCAGTTAGTCTTTCACTGCAGGTTCCCCAAAATTCAGCTGTAAGCTCCGTTGCAGGATCTGTGGTGTGCTGTGGGGATTGTACTGTCTCGCTGCATTAGTGGGAGTTTTGAAAGTAAACGTATTAAAGATGCTTAAAACAAGTAATATAAAAGAATAAATGCAATAAGATAAGGGTTGTAAATATTTTAGCAGCGAGTGACAGTTTTTATTGTATCTGCAAGTAACTCTCTACCCAAACTTGTCTAAAGCCTGAGGCTTAGAGCAGTTTTCTGGGAGTAACATGTTAGGATATCACTGAACTCAGAAATCCCATTTTGTTGCTCCATGCTCTTAACATTTATGTGACATTTATACAGCAGTGGGCAGCACCATCCAACAGCTGTATCGGGCAGGAGAGCATTGAACCTGCTCAGTTCTTTGACAGGACACATTTGGCTCCCTGTTTTCAGGAAGGAGCTATAGGTTTATGATCCTAAGCAGATGGCATACCTGCATGGTGCCTGGGCTCTGTATAGGGGTGAGACACCTATTTGGGTTTAACATTTCCCATCTGTACGTTTTATGGGTTCATAAAAAGCATATAGGGAGATCTAGACACCCAACTCTGCACTTGAACTTCTAGGGATCAATCCTAGGAGTTTAAGGACCTGTCTCTAAAGGCAGGATATTGGCAGGTAAGTTACGGGATCAGTTTAACATATATTAGTGCCCCGTATGGTCCCACATGTATTCTCTTACACCATGCTAAATGTAAAATAACTTCTCCCTCAGTGAAAATGAGGTAGTTGGTTTCGCAGCCTCTAGAAGGCCCAAGTAGGACCATTAGTAGGTAGCACAGAGCAGTGCTGGTGAGCTGTGCTGGGCTTTGCGTGTTCAGCTTGCTCCATTCTAATCCTTTGCGCTTGTAGTGAATTAAGTTGTAGCAGATACTGTAGTTTGCTAACAGACTTAGTGTCAGTAGTTTCAATATTTATTTTGAATACAATGAAAAACTGTCCTGTTTCATTTACAGAAATGTACGATTCTCTCAAATAACATTTTTAAGCAGATCTCCCTAGTGAAGTGAATGGGAGAACTTAAAAGCCAGCATAGAACATGGCTCTTGATGTTTTTTACTTGGTCTCTATTTTCCTGTTCATTTTTGGCTTTTCAGTAGTGTCCATTCAGTATATGTCCACATTAAAAAAAAGTAGTGCAAAAAAATTATGGTAAATACAGAAAATCTCAAATCGGATATGCAATATGAAGGATTTCTACACTTTTTTTTTCTTTTTTGCTTTTACAAATTCATAGCCCTATTCTCTTTGCCATAGTACCATAATCATAGCCATTTTAGTTCTGAAATTGTGCTTTTAGACTGGTATGTGTATTTAAGCTAACACTAGATGCAAAAGCAATAATCATATCTACAGAACCTGTGTACATTATTGCAGTATGTATTATTTTTAACTCTATATAATAGGGGTTTGTTTGCTGTTTTTTTCTATACAAAACAAAGAAATATAATAAACATTACTCAATAGAATGATCTTATTCATTCATTCATACTTGGGGAAGGCTTTTTGTTGATTTTTTTAATAATGAAGCCGAGCCTGCAGGACCACGTAGTGGAGGCGCAAGGGCAGGCCTGGGCTCGCCGCAGCAGCCGCCCCGTGGCGACGGCACCGGCAGCGGAGCAGCCTTCGGCAGAGATGGCACTGAAGGCTCTCAAGAAGGAGTGTTCTGATTATTCTATCAGCCAGGTTTATGCTCCAGAGAAAAAAATATTTCAAAAACTCTGATTCAGGACTGCTGATGTTAATGAGTGCATAACGTGCTCCCGGTTGATCTTAAGGCTACCCCAATGCAAGCACTTGCACAGGACTTGTGCATTCCTAGTTTGTTTGGGGTTTCTTTGCTGTTGATCTTTTGCTCCCTGAATTTATTTTGTATTGCTTCTTTTCACCAGTATCAGTCATCTTCTCCTTCACAGGATTTTCAGTTTTCTCCCCACCATTTTTCTCTTGCTACTCTGTCTTTACACCTTCTTGCGGAAAGAAATGTGATGTAAAAATGCTCTATTCTGCCCATTCTTAGTTCTTTTGAGCTATTTATCTTCTCCCCCCGCTCAGAATATGGAATATTTTCATTCTCAAATCCTACATGCTTTCTCCATCACTTGCTTAAAAAATTCTGTAGACTCATCTTCTACCTCCCTCCACTTCCACATTTTTCCTCCTTCCTTCAGTTATTTAAATTAGCTTTTAAAATCTTTCATTTATATTCTTTTTCCATTTCTGTCTATTCTTCCAGAGATTCTTTTTTTGCATCTTGAAATAAAATCATAATCATTTATCCATTAAAGAATAAAAATCCTGGGGGAAAAAATGTATTTTTTAATCAGGCAAATATGCCAAGTCCTGGAAATTCAAGTATAGCTTTCACTGTCAACTATTAAAACACACAGCTAAATAAAGACTAATATTGCACTGAAACGTATTTATTGCAATTTTACCAACACCAGAAAGTACCTATGCATCTACCATGACAATACCGGGAATTCTTTTGGTGTATCCGGGCTGTCACATGGACTAAGATAAATTCACAAATATGGCTGCGGAGAGAGGTTGTGACCCATAGTTAATATGGATTAACTTGAGGATTAGCACAGACAACTCTCCTGCTTATCCTGAAGCATCTTGGTGTATGGAAGTCCTCCAAAACAGAAAATCACAGCCCGTTCAAACAGCACTGCCAGCCCCACTGTCCAGGGATCCTGAAGGGATGCGATACCCCCCAGCTAGGGAAGAAGAGAAATGTGAGAGCTCGGCCTGTGCCTTCCCTTCACTGCAATGATGAGCAGGAAGAGCTGCCTCGTGTCAGCTGAGAGTAACGTGTTGATAGCAACTTGAGTCCTTGACAATATTCCTCTCTTTCCAGTTCTGGACAGACTCTTTGTTATTTCCTGTTGTCGCTACAGAGCTGCCACAGCAGAGCAGTGACAGTGGTGCCACAACCCTCAGCTATCAAAATTCAACAGTATGTTAGAACTTTTTTTTTTTTTTTTTTGTAATCACATTGTTTAGGTAGCTAACACCTGAACGAGTAGAGCAGGCACTTCAGAGAGCAGTCTCAAAAATGTGAACAGATCATAGCTTTCATATATTCATAGCAATCATTCACTGAGCAATTTCAAACAAGGAACATATAAATTAAATTGTCAGCATCACAGGTAATTGCCAGACTCATCACAGGTAATTCAGGATCAGGGATAATTGCTACATGTGACTGGATAAATTGTTTACTGTGAAGAGTTTAGATAACTTCAATAGCAAACAATTTTACTTTGCCCTTTTATCTCCCGATTGTGTACCCTTGGATAAACATCTATGACAACCAGCGCATCTGTTAAAACTTGGATGCTTTGACAGATCATTTTAGAAGAAGTTGGCCCCTGGCTCTAAGCTGGCAATAGCCAATTATTATACTATCAATCAGACACTTGAGAGGCCCAGGATATGATGTTTTATATCTTTGTTTCAAAAGCAGTTCACAAAAGGATAGGTTTTCTTGTACAAATAGGAGACACCCTCCCTGTTGCTAAGGCATTGGAAAAATTTCTGGACTATATAACCTGCAATATAATAGAAAGTGGTGTTGTAGCATCTGAAGTAAAGATGCCTCAGGACAAACACTCTCCTCTTAAGTAACCCTCCTGGAATACTGAAGAATTAAGATCATATTTATCATTCACAATCTCTTTCACACAACTTTTCTATAATAAAAAAATATTTCTCAATGATGCTTTTAGATAAAAATATTTTTTTTCCTAGGAAAAATGTTTCATAGTTATATAACACATAATTTTAACATCTTGAATGAGACTCATCTGAGTGAAATGTCACAGTTCTGAACTACACACCTAGGACTCCTCCAATAAACAGAAATATATGGCAAGAGCATTTCATCCCATTTCTGAAAATTTTCAAGTACACACAGAATGAATTACTTGCTGAAAGAACCCCTTTGCCTTGTCTTTTTAAATGAAATTTAAGAGATTCATTTAGATTAGATCTCTTTTCAGATATTGAGTACTTCACATGGAAACAATAAGTATGTGTGTGTAACTATGCATACATGTATGGACGTATCCATGTGAGAACGTGAATGCACACATACACACACATGCATACACACATAGATCTTACATACCAGAGACCCTGTCATCGTCTCAAAGTAACTGTCTCCCCCCAAAACAGCTCCAGGGTCTCAGGGCTACAGCAAGCAAGAGTACAAAGCATTCTTTTTTTTTTTTTCTGTGAAAAATGTTGCCTAAAAAAGCTGCAGAATTGGTAGCTTTCATTTGGAAGATGCAAACAGTTTATGCCACCTGCAATTTTATGAAAATTACTTTGCAGTTTGCTTAATAAAGCCTTTTAATAACTTGCTGCATCTAAATGAGACATAAGAGATGTCAAGTTATATTGTCAAAGATCACAAAGCAGGTAGGTAAAGATAAGGAGCGTAACTGAGTAGTCTGCAACATCCATGTGACATTTTCTACTGTGAAGAACTAAATAAGTGGAGAAATAACTTGAGCTATCAAGAATTTTATGGTTAAACAAGACAGAGAGAAAGTCTGCATCAATGAAAAGCTCTAGTACCAATGTTTAGACCTGCCTCTACAAAGTAAATGCATCCATTCAGCACCAATCTCTCAAAATGAAACTGGCCCTTCAAAGTCAAATCCTCATAAATGTACAAACAAGCAGTTTTATTTCTTGCTTCTAATTAGCAGGCTTCAATCAACTTTTACTTTATTGACATAAATATGAGTGAGTCTTCATGGCAGTTTAGCACTAGAACATTAAGCCAATTTAATTAAACCAGAGTATCTTTCTGATGTCCATGAGACCTTCAGTTAAGAGAAAGAATTTTACAAATTAGATATTGCCACATAACTCTAAAACTAAAGGTTATGTAAAATTAGTGTCTCCATAGAACATTAGGGCATTATTAATAAGATCATGTTAAGAACACAGAGCATTATTCATGCTCCATACAGCACTGATACCTCAGTAGAGTTATTATCTTTACAATTTTGATGCTAATCATTCTATTAGAAAAAGATAGGTCTGTCCTATAGCAGGGCCCCTCCTTGAGGGCCAAGCTACAGGGACAGTTCTTCAATCCACCCTTGTTTTTCTGCTGACACCAGTACTAGATACCACCATCGAAGTTACCTACTTAGCCTCAGTTCTTATAACTCTGCTGTGCAGCAGAAATGACATTTAATCAAGAATATACTGAATATAAAGATAACAAGAGACTAGTTCTGAACAGGACAAAATTCTACTCTTTCGCACTGTTATAAACACTATTAGTTAAAATTGATAGATTTTCCTAGTCAACTGGTATTTTCACTATTGGGCTACTGTGTGTCACCAGCTCTCCCCAGAAAACCAGAGAAGACCTGGAAGGTAATAAGAAAAGTATGAAGACTCTGTAAAAGACACAACTAGCACAGAAATTTGTATTTTTCCAAAGTGTAGTACTCAGAAACTTGTTTGAAAATACTGACACGTCTGTCTAGATTTGTATAGGCGCTGTCTGATGGGCTTTGTGCTGCTTTTGGAAGCACCTTGGCCTTGTTCCAGCAAGCATAACTGCCTATATGCTAGATGCTATCTCCTGTAACCATTCCCATGGCCATATGATTAGAGTTGTTGTTCTTAACCTTCTCCTAGCTCAGTTTGCATATCTCAGAAAAAAAACCCACAGCCACAAGGCTCACTGGTCAGTGAGACTGTGCAAACACAGTCTCAAAACAAGACCTTCATAATAAATGTTCACAATAAAGTTTGGAAAATTGTGTTTCATACCAGGCAGTGGAATTCCTAAAAGTCCTATTTACATGTCACATATTAGCAGACATATCCAGGTTCCTTGTCCAAGTCCTAAAGCCGAGAATAACCACAACAAAGCCACAGTCTCCTGGGACACATGCTGACGTGTATGTATATAGACACCTACTTCAAAAATAGTTCAGGATCCTGTATTATTCTTTCCAGAAATATAATGCTGACCATTCACTCTCATCTGCTATAAAAACACACTTTGCAGTTCGCTCATCACAAGGTATTGAGATTTCCTGCCTTTGCAATCTTCACTTATCATTGACAGTCAGGCCTGGGGATGGGATGCCTATAGACCTGTGTGCAGTACCTTTCTAGATGACACGCATCAACCTGGAAACGAAGGCACAGTAGGCTGCTATTCCGTCAGTCCTGTAAAAGAGGTGGTGCCTTATACCCTATATTTCAGCAGTGCAACAAAGAGCGGCACAAGAGGCCTGCCTCAGAAGCATGTCCTTCCTGGGACCCGTAAAACTGCCACACGAGGAAGCTCTGTGCCATTTCTTAAGCACTGTGCTCATGACACAGCAACCACAGCAGGGGCCAAGTTGAGAGGAATGGTTTTATAACTGCTATTGTGCTCTTTTAGTCGCCATATAGGGAAAACACTGCTTGCCACTTGTTTAGGGCAGAATCCAGCTCTCCTAATTGTAACCATCCCAAAGCCAGGCACTTTGCCCAAGCTCTACGCTCTTTCTACAGTGAACAGGGCGCATCTCTGTGGGTCGATTCATGCCGTGTATTTCAGATGCCTAAACCGGGCATTCCTCTGTATTCGGGGGTTCAAACCAGAGCAGAGCCGGGATGAGGCTTGCGGTCAAACCGGGGCACAGAGAAGTGGGGCGGATGCCCCGCAGCCTGCCCAGCAGAGCCTCCCCGAGAGGCTGGCACACGCGACGTGCTGGAGGGAAACACGGCTCCTCCGGGAAGACCTGGCGCCTCTGCAGGGTGGAGCAGCATTCACCCCAACCCGCACCTCACCCCGCACCTCACCCCGCACCTCGCAGCCCCGGACGCCACCCCGACCCCCGCTCGCCCCCCGCACCGCCCCCTCGCGGCAGCGCCCGGGCCCGCCTCACCGCCGCCCCCTGCGTGTCTTCCCCTCCCGCAGCCTCTTCATCCTCTCCAACGAGACCGTCAACATCTGGAGCCACCTGCTCGGCTTCGTGCTCTTCTTCACGCTCGGCATCTACGACCTCACGGCCGTGCTGCCCAAGGCCGGCGCCTCCCGCGAGGACTTTGTCATCTGCTCCGTTTGCCTCTTCTGCTTCCAGGTGAGGCTGCCCTGCCCCTAGTCCCGGCCTGGGGGGGAAACCTCTCTCGGGGGGCAGGAAGGGTGTAAAGGCCCCTGGCTCAGCTGCCCGCTGTATCATGCCCAGGGGAGGGGGAAGGAAGCCTCTGGCCGAAGCTGAGGTAGAACAAGGTGGGTTGGAGCTCGGTACAGGTCTGTGCTTTAACGAACAGGTTCCCTAAGGTCAGCACAGGGGTGAGTGGTACATGCAGAGGTAGCAGCAGTTACCGCTGAAAAGGGGAGCAACGGGAAGAGAAAGGGCAGGGGCAGCATGATGTAATTCTGCAGTGGTACTTGGGCTCTTGCTTGAACCTTCACGTTCGCACCTCGGGGGAAGGATGGAGCTGGTGGCTGTAGTAGGGCAGCTCCCCTTGCTTTCACTTTCCAGGAGTTACTCAGGTTCTTAGTTATCCCCTGTCACATGTGATCCTTCAGTAGCAAAGTGGCTGTAAGCAACCTGCTGCTGGCTGCAGTTGGCCTTCTGATTTTTAGCAGGTGCATCTTACCTCAAAATATTTGTCCCAGAAGTCTGTAGTCCCTAAAACGTGCCTGCCTTAGAAGACATTCTTGCATTCTTTCTCATTCCTGTTCCAGAGAACTTAAGTCTGAAACTAACCCTCAGCAAATAAGTCCTTAGTAAAAGAAATATAGGGAAAGTTCAGTTATTAACAACAATAACAGCACAACCACACTTAGTCCACATATCATATTTCAAAGCCAGTCGGGTGACTCTTTACAAGACAGCCTGGGAAACACTGTCTTGCTGCCGCAGCCCACGTAGGCAAGTTGAGAGAGCTGTTGCACCTTTCATCCTGTTGGTCGTACATAAAGATTTGTCGTACATAAAGAAAACATCTACGTCTTCTGAGCCAGGACACATTTCACTGTATTGCTAAAGCTCTTGTAAAATATACAGACCCTGAAACGTGCATGCCAGGCCAGCAACAACAAGCATTTTGATAAAATGACTCTCATCAACACTATCAGTATATCCTCAGGAACACAGAAAGCCTTGGTATACCTAAAGCTCCACAGTGAGTAGGGAACTGTTTTTGTCTTGCTTTCTCTCCTCCTGTTGTGAGACTCAGGGTAACACAAAAGAAACACCTGTGCAGCTTGCACAAACAAAGCAATGTCTGTGCATCAAGTTGTGCAAAGTTTTTACTGCTTCTTTGGTTTGCCAGAAGACGCTTCCATGAGTTGCAGTTGATTAGTGACAGGCAACATAATTACGTAATACAAAGTAACAGTGCAGTACTTGTATCAAGCTGATTTTGTGCTGAAACATTTAGAGTCCGAGCTTGCTATAACTGCTCTTGCTTTCCAAAAAATTAATGCATCTTTATTTGAATGTCTGTGTAGGTCTGTATGCTTTGCTCAGTAGGATATCATCTTTTTTGTTGTCATCGCTCAGAGAAAACCAGCCGACGATGGATGGCGTTAGATTATGCAGGAATTTCCATTGGAATCCTGGGCTGCTATGTATCAGGCGTGTTTTATGCATTTTATTGTAATAACGTAAGTTTAAAGCACTCATTCCTATGACATTAATACCTGTGCTCTCACTGGCACAGTTCACATGCGTTAGGAAAGGGGTTTATTTCGTAGTGTCAAGTAGCGTATAGCCAGGAGAAAAGCAGTGGGAACAGAGTTTGAGTTGGGTGTCAGCACAACTGTACTTGTTCAAGGAATGGGCAAAAGCCTGTTTGTTTGTTTTAGCCTGCCAATTATATACGTTTCAAAGAAGTTCATATTTTTTTCAGTGAAGGTAACGTAAAGCCTATGGGTTTTACCCTTTGTCAAATGCATGAGGTTGATTATGGGATGTGTCCAAGTCACAAGTACATTAAACATCGTTTCCTACAAGGTGGCTAGCATGGGCTTGGAGCAACCTTGTTGCTCATGTGACAGCTACAAATAGTTCCCCTCTATCTTGAGTTATATCCATGTTTGTAACTTGCCGGCTTTCTGATAGGCAGTGTAGTCTATCTAAAGTAGCAATCTGGTATTTGAACTACACACCTTAGATAGAGACATATTTAAAATACCTTTTAATTAAGGCAGTGCTTGAATTGTGTTCTAGCAGAAAGCAGTGCAGCCATAGGGTTCATTGCCCCTGCCAAACGCTTAATGGGAGTCCATTCATTCAACTCCTCTCGTTTGAGCTCACAGAAGTGATGAGGAAACTGATACATCACTGCTCTTAGTAACCGGATCTTTCTACCAGGAACTTGTTTTTACACAGTGAGAGAAAACCCACCAATTTGCTTTTGTTTTTTTTTTTTTTCTCTCAGTACTGGCGGCAAGTCTATCTAATCACTGTGCTAGCAATGATCTTGGCAGTGTTTTTTGCTCAGATTCATCCCAGTTACCTCACGCAACAGTGGCACAGGCTGCGCTCTATCATCTTTTGCTCAGTGTCGGGATATGGAATTATTCCTACAATTCACTGGGTTTGGCTCAACGGAGGGATTGGTGCATCTATTGTACAGGTAAATATATAAATATATATAGATAGAGATAGAGATATATCAACAAATAAGAAGGCCTTTTGTTTTTGTCTTCCCTCAGCTCTCGTTTTCCCTTTCACCCTTCTGGAATGGAGGGGGATATAGTGGTAATGAAGTTTTCTAAATAGAGGTTTTCTTTGGATGGCATTATCTAAATGTAAAGATTAAGATTTCTTGAGAAGCAGTAACTAGGCTGAAACAATTGTGACTACATATATGTGTGTGTGTGTATAGGTACATATATATATGCAAGTCAGATGATTTGCCACAAGAGAGCCTGGGAAAGAGAGCTTTTACTACAGCACAGACTGAGGCAAGACCAGCAAGGCTAGGCTGGCCGCACCCTCACTGGAAGCAGTTTGTCAGGACAAGAAGGGAGAGGAGCAAGACGATGCTGATGAAACGATAATTTGCTCCCTCTTCTGTTCCCACAACTTGTGGCAAAATCACTCTCTGCGTACACAGCGCTCTGCCTTTATACAACCCTCACTTAACATCACTGTGAAGTTACCCTACTATTTTCCTGTTCCTGTTGTGCCACTTAAAATTATGGCTGAAGGATACTCGGTCGTGAAAACAGGAAGCACAGGAGAGCCAGAGGGTGAAGTCCCTGTAATTACCTAGGGACATAATTATGCCAAAACCACCTTTACTTTCCCTCAGCAAGCAATAACTGCAAATTTCCAGACTGGCACTTTGTGAGAAGTGTCATCTAAGGCCATGGCTTTACCTGCATTTATGAGTACGTGTAGCCCTTTAGGCAAGGTACTTAACACTGGGCTTTTAAAAACCAGTTGAGCAGCTTTTCTTTTCCAGTGGAGTTTGTCCTGGTGTAGTAGAATGATAGATGCAATACTCACTGTGCTCCTGTGAGAACTACTCTGGTCTTGGCAATAAAACTTCCTGCTACAGTAAATGAACAAAACATCAGTGCAGCCCTTAGCAGTCATGTCGGTATGATGCTTGAAAATCTACTACATAATATATAATGTGATTATCGTGTCCAAGTTACCATCTAGGAAATCTTAATTGTGGGAGCTATTCTAAAAGTTTCCTTATTTCCCTGCTATCATGACTGTGATCCAAACTACTAAATGTGCTTTTGAGACCCAGCTGTCTCCTCACTTCACCTGGCCTCTACATAATATAAGCAATCAGATTCTGTTCCACTTTTGGGTAATGAAATAAAACTCAGTCGTGTCACCTCTTCATCTGTGGACTTCTTCACATTCATTTTTCACCTGTTGTAGGAGTTTGCTCCACGTGTGGTTGTGATGTACTTCATTGCTGCAGTAGCTTTTCTCTTCTATATTTCCAAAGTTCCAGAACGATACTTTCCAGGTATGAAAATTTCTTCAGAGTGTGTTTTTTTTTTTTTTTTTTTTTTCCTTCAGTTAAGCTTCCTACAATGTCACATTCCTTGTTGCAACTCCTTGCAACTTATAGTGACATCACAGGTTGAATAAGTTCTACATTAAATATTTTCATGCAGAGTAAAAAGTTATTTGTAGTTAAATCAGAGCAAGCTGGACATAATTCCTTTTAATTCCCATGAAAAAGCTTAAGCTGAGAGAGAAGCTGAGGTTCTGAATGATAACGTATTGCATTGCATGAGTTACTGCTGAATTTAAAAACTTAGAAGTTTCCCTTTTTCTTTCCAACAGGACAGCTGAACTACCTCGGATCTAGTCACCAAGTATGGCACATCCTCGCAGTAGTGATGTTGTACTGGTGGCATCAATCCACAGTTTATATCATGCAATACAGACACACCAAGCCCTGTCCCGAGTATAGCATGGAGTTGTGAGTGAAGGTCTAGCCTTTTTTGTACCTGTGAGAAGGTAAAGTTCTAACATGTATAGGATTAAAAAATAATATCTCATTTTTAATTACATGTTTGTCATTTAACTGTAGCATGTGACTACATGTTTATCTTCTTCATGTTTTGAGTGCCTCCAGAGAAAGCAGTGACTGGTGTAATGCTTTTGAACAAATAAGCAGTCTGTTCAAGATCTTGGGCTTGAGGCTCCAAGAACATGCCATGCCCATAGGCAGAGTTTTAGAACAGGCTGGGCCCTTTCAAGTCTGTTTCACTTCTTTAAGCATGTAATAGTGACCATTCTTGTGTTCTTGCAAAGCCTTAAGGTTGAGTGCAGGTTTTGTTTTGTTGGGGTTTTTTTTTCTAGTTTTAAACTTATTTTTTTTTTCTTTTTTTTTTCTTTTTTTTTTTTTTTTAGAATTGAAGAGAATATTCATTTCCTCTGGGTATTAAATGACAAAATCTCCTCTCTCTTTCAGAAGCATTTTACCACAATGATATTTCTGATTATGAGCATCTGGAGCTTACCTAGATGCTGAACTATGAAGTTATTCACAGAGGCAGTTCTCCAACTTCTCCAGTGGTTACCTGGTTTTGCTGGGATGTGCATTATCAGCAGTTTTGAAGAGAGCAATGAAGACCAGACCTTGGCTTAATTTCCTTCTCGGCAGTGAAGTACGTAACAGGTCTTCCTAGAGCGAGTGATGGTGGGATGTGAGAAAGTACAAGGATCACCGTTCTTTTGCTGATGGTAAACATGAACAACGTAAGTACATGCTCGTCATGAGCTAACAGACTCTCTTAAGTGGTTCAGTAATTTGCAGGTTTTTGTTCAAGTGCAAAAGGAAGGACCAAGCTCCTAGCAGCCTTCTTTTAAAAGCACGGTGAATGATTAGACCCGATCTTGAATCTGTCACATCAGTACAATGTGATGTGCTTATGATTAAACATCAGTAGTGATGTCTAAAGTGGAAGTTAGTGGAGTCTTATACTTTTCTAGAAAAGCTTTTTTCCTTTTTTTAAGATGAGAGCAGTTTTCATCCACTGTGGCTTTCATCGTGCATCTTCAACAGCTTCCCCCACCAGGGACGTTGCCATTACTTCAGTAACTTCTTCCAACACCTAGATAAATCCCTTAGCTACTTGTAAAATACTGCAGGTTTGAAATGTTCTGAGGGTAGTAGTGTTCAAGTTCTATGCACTTTTGACAGTTGCAGAGAGGTTTTTTTTTGTTTGTTAATAAGTTTGATGTCCTCTGTTTACAGGTATAAATTATCCACCCTATTTGAGTTAGGGATACTGCTGTGAATTCTAATCACTTAACTTAGCCTTTTCATATGATATATCATGCTGTACTTGCAGCACTTTCTTACTGAAAAAAGATTTGCTCTAAGTTTTCTCACAGTAAAAATAATTGCCTTGAGTTTAAAAATAAACGGTAGTTCAACCATGCCTTGTAAGCACTGAGGAGACTTGAAAGATACAGGTTTTTAGAGAGCTGCAGCTCAGCTCCATGAGTGCCAGTTTTCTAACGGTGTAGGATTTTTTTCTTTTTTTAATAAACGAACATTTTAAGTGGCTTCTGTAAAACAGCTGCTTGTGTTTACAGTTCAGTTGAGCCACGGTAGCAAAAGCTGCTGCATGGCGTGATCAGGTGATAGTTCAGCATTTGTCAAATGTTTTCCTCTGCATGCATCAAGATATTGTTAATGCACGACTTGTACAAGCTGGGTGCAGAACAGGTGTAAGACATGGTTGTGTCAGTACCAGGCGTGTCACAAAGCAGGTGAACCTGTAACTGTTTCTGCTATGGCTACAGGCAGAAACTCTCTCCTGGGATCATCATCATGTGGTACACAATCACAGAATGGTTGATGTCACTAGAAATCCATTTAGTATCTGTAAGAGTGGCCTTCAAAAATGTACAAATCTTGCCTCTTATTGTGGTAGGCTGACAACAGTCGCCTTGCAAGTAGCCTTTTGGCATTTTGAACAAATTGTCTTACTCAAACGACCAAGGAGGAGATGACCTAGGGCATGGATGAGCCTAGCACTGAAAGCAACAATACTAGATGCTGCACAACACACAAAACCATCTCACAAAACCTCTGCTGTTGCCTTTGCCCTTCCCACAAGCGGTTTTACCTTACCTGCAGTGGTAGTGTAGCCCACTTTCCCCTAGGGCAGCAGGGCCATCTCGGCATAGTTCAGGGGGACCGGTTGCTTGTCCAGCCGCCTGGGGAGCGGTACCACCTCCATGGTTGGGCAAGGCTCCCTTTCATCAGACCTTGGGAAACTTGCAAAGAGGACGACTGCCCAGCCTCGCTGGGACCGCTTCCCTCTGCTTTACTGGCCTGGGCGGGTAGCATCCCTCTGCAGGGGCTGCATCTGCTTCAGCTTGCACCCTTGCACAGTCTGTCATCCTCTGGCCATGCTTGTGCAGGCAGACTTGGCTGATACTGTGCCCCTGTAGCTGTCACCCCCCTCTCCTGGCTAAATAGACCCAGCTGCCTCTTTCTTGTAGGGAACAATCTCTAGATCTCCTGGTAACCCTAAAACATAGGAGATGGATTGTCAAAGACATAGTGAAACAAACTTCACTGTTAAATATAATTCATGCCCTGCATTTCCCCCCTCAGATGAATTTTAAGTCCCTTTGGGGGATGCTGCAGTTTGCTGTAACAGGATACCATTAACCATAGATGACCATCAATAGAGCGTTTTTGTCAACTCTGGAAACACTTAATAGCAAGAACTGACTTTGCACTTAGAATTTAACTCCCACCCCATGGAGCTTTTTCATGTGAACATTGAGCTATTTTTTATTTAAACTTGACAGCCAAGCAAGTTTCAAGTGCACTACTGACTGCTACTGCAGCCTAACAAGGAACGTGCAAGTTAAAAGGCCTGTTTTCAGTGTTATGTAAACAGTATTTGAACAATGTGTGATTGTGTCTTGAAAGCATATTGATTTTATAGATGGCTAGATTTTTTTTAATGTAAACTAACTGCTGTGGCAGTTTTCACTGGATAAGGAAACTGATTGCCAAGTTGTACATTTTTATTACCCTGATAAAATTTATCAAGCTGCATGACACTGATTTATTTAAATATTGAACCTGTAAATAAACTTTGGTTTACTGGATGTGTACTGAGGGTAAATTATTTCTATTGAGTACTAAGCTCAGCAGTTTCATGTTAATCAAGCAAAGGATGTTGAAATGCCCAGCCACAGAACCACCAGCCACTCCCTAGAGGTTGAACTAAGGAGACTATTCCTTGAAATATCAAGGACACAGTCTAGAGCAACTATTTATTGCACAGCGTGGTATTTGCACGAGTGTCTTCAGGGGCTCTTAGACATGTATCTGTTGATTAACTCAATTTTGTTAGCCCCTTTTCATCTAGATTGCTTGTACCCTAAGAGCTTGGGCCAAATCTTGTTACCACCCAAACAAAAAGCAAGGGTACTTTCTATGCATAAGCATAGAATGTAATATTCTTCCCCATGTAAGAGTACATGTGCCCTAGCAGACATAATCCAATTGCATGTTAAAACCAGTGATGAAAAGTTAGGAACCAACATTTCAACAGCAGCCTGTGCCCCTCCCTGCCAACAAGCCCCCCCCCACCCCACACACAAAGAGCTAGTGCACGAAGTGTTTCTGTAACTGCAGAGGCTGCAAACAAGCCAATCTGCTACCACAGCTGCAAGGGGCAGAGCAGCAGGTATCTCCCCGTTGGCAGCACTCTGAAGTGCACCCCATCTGCAGCTACCTGCTGTGGCAGCAGTTTGCACCCTTGGCTTTTGGACGCTCACAGCTAGCGCTCGCAGAAGGCCTCTACACCACTAACTCGCAGGATTTCCCAAGGCAGCTTCCTCTCCAACTTGCCTAGGCTTTAAGGAGCCATACCGAGTCTTAGGAATACACTATCAATAGCATTTAAACCACTTGAACAGGAGTGATGACTGGACAGCAAATATAAGCATCTGAAAACAAACAAAAAAGTAGAGAGAAATTACAGGCAGAGAGCACACCAAGCAGAGAAAGCATTGCTTATAGTGAAGACACTGATGCCCAGGTGCAAACACTCAATAACGCAATGTTTAAGATCTGCAAAGTCACTGTATCATGTTCGTTTATTTAACAACTGCACGTATTATGACTTACATAATTACACATAAAAGTTAAAGTTCTCTGTTTAGTGGTACAGAAAAAAAGCTTTAGAAACTTGAAGTCTAACAAGACATGGAAGTGTTCAGGAAAGTGCACTTAAAAGCTGTATGCCAGCAATTTTAAAATAGTTTTTATGCTTTTTAGTACTAAGTGATGCCTTAGTCACAACCTTAGCTACACACATACCTTGATCTTCCTTTCAAAAGAAACACAGCAAAAGTATAACCGAGTTGTCACTGTTTGCACTTGTTCCTTGCTCCTTTTCGCAGCTTTTCCATATTCACTGGTTCAGTCACATGAAAATGATTGTGGCTGCAATGTTACTGAAAAACAGCAACTCAGAGCTACATGATGTGTCTGAGCATGTGTATCTTTTATATATAATTTTTATATATAAAAATACACCATATAGTATAAAAATCTTCAGATAAAGTTTTTTTTTTTTTTTCTTCTCACAGTAGTAAATATATCAACTTAATTTCACAGTAGATACTTGGTTTTACTAACTGGGACACCCACAATGATTAAAAGGTATTTCCTTGAAAGCTGGTATTCACAAGTCCCTCCTTACACAGGTCAGCAGAAAACATCCTGCTTGCCTCGCAGCTCTTATTTCCAGAGCTAGCAGAGAAAGTCCACTTGATTTCTTTAAGGATCTCAACTACTAAGGCTTTTAGTACCTTCTGAATGCATCTCATAGGCAGCCGGCTTGGAGTGGTCCGTGGTTCTGTCCTTTAAAATGCTAAGAGAAAAGCTCTAAGTCAACTGATAGTCTTGGTTGGAAGGGCCCTGTCAGTTCCTTACCTTGCCATGGCTGTGTTCACCAGCAGCAAGGTCCCCCCGCAGTGCTGCAAGTCTTTGCATTATTTCAGTTCAGGTGCAAAGTGCGCACATCCGCGCACACACTGAACGCCAGCAACACATCTCCCTTCCAGTACCACGTTTGTCCCTGGCGAGCAGCACATCTTAGCTGAGATTCAGGCTGCAAACCAAATCTGCCAGGCAAACGTAACTTAGAGAGACGTGCTAGTCTTTTCAGTCACAAAAATAAAACAAATATTTCTAACTCTAATAAAACTTTCCAAAATATGCAAAAACTCATCTCCTAATGGGAATACACAGGACAAAGTTTATTAAGACCATTGGGAAGCAAATATCATTGGCCATACTAAAAAGCAGCCAACAGCATCAAGCTAGCTCTAGGTTAACTTGGCTCTACAGTTCACTTGGATTTCTTCTGCTAGGTGCTGGTATAACCTAACCCTGCCTGCACTGCAGTCAAACCACTTCAGAGGCCTCTGCCCAAAAGCCACACACAAAGAAAACCTGTAATGCTGCTCAGCCTAAAGTCCCAGGCTAAAAGAAAAGACAAAAAAAAAAAAAAAAAAAAAATCACCCACGTGCAGTGACAACAATGTCTTTTCTCCTACTCAGAATTCACCTGAAGGTTTAAGACCACACTAAGTCTTAGTCCTGAACTACTGTGGATGCACAGCCCAATTGTCCGTTTTAGTCTCGTTTGGTTTGCACCCAGCTGCCCCACTTCTCTGCAACATTAAGTTCCAACAACTTTCTAGGTAAATAAAATCTCAGAAGGAAATTGTACAAAGGCAGCTAAATAAGCACGCATAGAAAAGTATAAATCACAGTTAACCTGAGTATTGTAAAATGCTACAAATGTGGCGTGCGCTTCTTAGCCTTTGGCACAAGAAACAGGTGAGAACAGTACTAATAAAGCCTAAGAAACTCATGTGCAAATAGAGTTGAAACTTTTCTACTCATTCTCAAAAGCTTAACTTCTAACCCTGAGAAAGGCCAAGTCAAGCAAGCAGAGCTCTAGTATTTCCATTTCTCCTTGTCAGAAGGATAAAAGCAACACAGGTGCACAGCTATGCACGCGTCGCTTCCAACAACTACTATCAAGAGAAAACCTCAAAAAGCATCCAAAACAGCATATTTTCAAGCCAACTGAATAAAACCAAAGGAGAAAGTGTTTTTGTTTAAACATGTTTAACATGTCTTTTTTCTATAGATCTTTTAAGGAATTCACCTCTAACTCCCATCTATGCCCACATCTCAACTTTTTTTTTTTTTTTTAAAGGAAACTTAGAAATGCGTGTACAGACTATTTCACTTTACCAATGATATAACAGAGGGGAGAGAGGGGGAAAACACCACCAACACTTGCTGTCTCCATAAACACTCACTCACTTCTCTGTTCATCTGCGTTTAGCCGAGCAGGACATGGAGACGGGATAAGCAGAGGAACTAGTTCCTTCCACTTCCTCCACAGGATTGCCATTGGAAAAAAAAAAAAAACAAAAAAAAACAAAAAACAAAAAACAAAACAAAACAAAACAAAAAAAAAAACTGAGATTAATTGGACCGTTCTGATTCAGACTCACTCCACAGCAGATATAAAGGGCTTGACACAAGCTGTGAGGCAATGGAGAGGCCTGCCCATCTCTAGGCAGCGCGTGCTTTCCTAACCAACTCATGAAATCTCGTTTCCAGCAAGTCTCATTAAATCACCTGCCCATCCTCTATCCGCTGGCACTGCACTCTCCCAAGGTTTTTGCTGTGTCTCACGCACCTGATGTCTTGGAGGTACTTGGCAGCAGGACAAGGGTCCTGCCGGTAAGGCTTGGCGGTGTGAAATGCAGTCGAGTTGTATGTCTGCGAACAAGCTGCTGCTTACTGCTTCTGCTCTGAAACACATCTGGTTTCAGAGGGGAGTTTTTTCAAAGCTCAGTGCATTTAACAAACCTCTCTGTAAAATACTTAAGTACAGTAAGAGATTCATCACAACTTAAAAGATTATTAGGTTACAATCATTTCCTAAAATTATTATTGTTTTAAAAAAACAACACATTTTTCAAAGAAGACATTTTCTTTGTAATAAAAAAGAGGAAAAGAAAAGGCATTTTCAGACAGAAATCCCAGTCATTATCAAATAGAACTGGTGGTTCCATTTCACAGTCAACTGTACAAGTAATCTCAAACACTCCATCTGCACCAGATGTTTTATTCATGGAAACCAGCCTCTCTTCCCCAGCATACTGAGTAGTTGTTTAAGTGCTGCAAACACTGGCTGTATCCCTGCTAGTTTCCGCTTCTACGTTCACACTTTACATCTCACAACAATTTTATTCTCTGTATCTTTAGTTTTAATTCTAGACTTCCAGTTTGCTACTTTACATTAATGGCACTTACTGTAAAAAAAAAAAAAAAATAATAATAATCAAACTAAACAGTTAGGCACACACACAAGAAAAACAAATCTGCCTTTCATCTCTGCCGCTGCATAGATGACTGCCAGGTCCCACGCCATAGCTGTGCTCTGGAATTCTGGGCCTCAGTCCCTTCGGAGGACTTGGCTTCTTTATGATTAATCAAAAAAGCTTTCATCTAGGAAGCGAAGACATAATTTCCAGCAGATTAATCTGGATATTAGTACATTTAGGTTCTTAGGTCTAGAGCCACTGAGACACAAGAACCCACTCCAATTCCTTTAGCCTGCTTGTACGTAGGAAAAACCTTTACCAAGTGACTTCTGCCTCTCCTCACCCTTCATCTCTGCGCATCACATGGCACCGAGAGGACAACACTGTAGTGCAGAATGACAAAATGTCCCAGAGCCACCAAATCCGTGGCAGACTATGATTCCTATTGGATTTCTCTTACATCCTGGGAAGTACCTGTCAATCACAATGCTGCTGTCTTCCTCTTCGTCTCCAGATCAGCAACCAAATACGCCATGATTCTGTATTTTGGGGTGCAAGCTGACCGTGTCCTCTTTACCATGAGTAAACTGTACAACCCAGATCCCTATCAATTCAACAGATATGTTATTCCACTAGTTAAAACCTGTATTAAAAGTAACCTGGAGAGATGGGTGAGGCTGGGGAACCCCATGTGAAGCGTCTACTGCTTGGAAGGAAACGGAGCTGCTCCAAAGGGATCCAACTCTAACGCCTGTTGCTGCTGGGTCTGGGCACTCTGCACGACCAGTTCTGTGAAAGGCACTGCCCCAAAGTCATCTGTTTTTAGCCCATCACCACTGTGAATGGCCCCATGCAAGGAGCTCTGCCTAGGTCTACCAGCCATTAATACAGTACCATGATCCCCACGGTTGTCACCCAAACCTTGATGCTGGGGATGACGCATCAAGTCGGGGGGGTGGAAGGGTTTGGCTCCAAAAGGATCCAGCAAACTCTCATCCGTCTGCAGAGGGTTGGTTCGATCTTTGCTGTCAGTCAAAGAAACGCTTATGTTCTCTTTGGAGTCCGAGATAGTGAGGAACTCATTGCTGCTCTGCGAGTCCCTGCGACCCGCCTTCTTGTGCCTGCGGGCTCTCTCAGGAGTGCGGTAGCTCGGTTTCAAAGTCTTTTTTGTGGTGGTCGGCGTGCCGTGGTGGCGCTTGCCGTTGCTCTTGGGCACCTCCTGCTTCATGCGCCTTTGGCGGGACGAAAGCTTCTGCAGGTTACGCTGCTGTTTCACCTTGTGCTGCTGCTGACTCCCGGTGATCTCTTCAAAAGGGATGAGTCCAAACAGGTCCTCTTTACTTCCACCAGTCTTTGGGAGAAGGGGAGGCTGGAACGGGGTGCAGCCAAAAACATCGACACCCCGTGGAGAAGCAGGGAACAGCTGATTCTCAGCCCCTATCACCTGACCCTCTTGCTGAACCACCTTTTTGCTGAATGGGGCTTTTGTGAAGACATCAAAGTCATCCTGCTCTTGGTTCAGGCCAGGAAAAGCAACCTGAGAAGAGACATCTTGGTTACTCTTCTCTCTTGCTTGTGCTTGAGGCTGAAGAGCAAAGAAGGGCACAGCCCCAAACACATCGAATTCTTGGCCAGAGCTCACCTTGGTTACAGTACTTGGCACTTCAGACAAGGAAGCGAGCATTAAATTGGTGTCTTTAATTTCGCTGCTACCAATGCCCTCTCTAAATCTACTGCTGGAGAGCCCTTCCACAGATTTTTGCTTGGTACGATCCAAGTCTGAGTCAGAGCTTTGCTTTTCTTCCTCTTCGTCTTCTACCTCTTCCTCAGAGTCCATGAGGAGAGGTCGGTGGCCCAAGTTCTCTGGCTCTGTATCGTTGTCATCATTGAAGTCTCCATTCTCACCTTGCAACACCTCCTCATCCTCCTGCTCTTCCTCTTCCTCGCTGCTCTTTGGAGAAGGAGGATCAGATTCAAAATCACTCTCTGACTCATCGCCACCTTTCACTTGTCCCTCTGCAGTTTTCCTCCCCTGCCGTGGATCTCTAAAAGCGTGGCTCAGCTTTCCAGACTTGGCAGGGGTCCCTAAATTACTTTCTCGAGTGCTGGCCGAGTTATCCATTTGTTTTCCTGGGGAACCTGCAGGTCCAAAGAAAATGTAAAACAAATCTTTAAAAGCCTCTCCAAAAAATCAGCACATATTTCCCATATTCCATGCCCACGCAAACAAAGAATCAATGCAAGCATATGCTCTGTAGTTACCAAAAGGAATGAGCAGAGGTGGTCTGGAGAGACGGCTTTTCTAATACTCTCCCCTAGTTAAACAGCAGATCCTGCCCGAGAAGAACATGCACAAGATATAGGCACTCGTTTAGGGTTTGGTTTTTTTTTTTGGGGGGGAGGTGGGGGGTTGGGTAGGGGGGTTGTTATAAAAGGCTGTTTCTTGATCTAATGAAGTTTTGGTACTGTGCTCTAACAAATATATCCTCACCATGAAAACAAACGAGTGAAAACAAACAAAGCAACCAACCCAACACCATACAGCAACGGCAGACAGATCATTTCAAGGCTTGGTACCACCTCTCACAACAAGTGAGGGACAGCCTCACAGTACTGTCCTACTAAGAAGTCTGTTTTGCAGTTTCTGCTCAGCTCCTTGCAGCAACTGAACAGTCAGCACTTGGAGCGCTTGGCAATAAGCACAACACAAGCGTGTCTTGTCTCACCAGCAGTGGTCACATACAGAAAAGGAAACGCGCACAAGAAACCATAGGGACATAGCAAGGTCGTGAGCTAATCCCATCTCTTTCCACTCGCCACACGTGGAGCAAGGACCAAAACCTGGTACGCTGCACTCCACAGCGAAGCTCTACTGCAGCTGTGCTGCTAGCCCAGTATTATCTATGAACCTTCCGATGCCAACCCCAACAAAGACTAGACCCCATTCTTACTAAGTAAGTGCTGTAGTGCCCCAGCTTACGGGCCTGCTTTCAATCAGGCATCGAGAAACAGTGACACCTCCACCGCATACGCTGCCCGACATATCCCCCCTTCCCTGCAGCTGCTTCCCCATGCACCTGCCTATTCCCTGGTGGCACAGCTGATCTCAGGCTCTAGTTTCTAGATGCTTAGATACACCCTGTGCTAAGTCCCTTAATTTTATCTAACAGCATTGCTGCGAGATACAGCATAGCAGTACCCAAAAAGAAATACTTTTGTGCTTGAATCCACTTAGTGGTTTGCAGAGAAGTCCACACATACTGCAGACACGGTGCCTGCCAGAGCCCTGGGGAAAGGGAATGTTCCTGGTTCAAGGAATTAACAAGATCATTGCACAGGCTGGCACTAGATTCTCAAAACGCCACCCACCCTAACACAGCCCCTTTCACCTGCAGCTTGGTTAAATGGTCACTCCTTTCAATCAGCTGAACCGAAGTTTTATAAAATCAATTCCTTTCTTTAAACACAAAAGCAAAAAAAGCCAATTTCTTCATTCGGGAACCATTTTATCCTTTCACAATACACTCCAAATGAAAATAAAAAATTACAGTATTTTATATATGTGCTCAAAATCAAGATAACTGAAATGACTTAAAACATCAGGTGCTTAAGGATTTGAGATGTTTCTCATTTGCTTTTGGTGTCAGATTGCTTCTTATCTATTCTAATTTTAAATACTACATATTTGGTTTGCCAATAAATTAAAATCTGGATTACTTGTCTGCTTACTTTAGATTTCCCCAAGGTATAGCCTTCACGTCGTACTATATAACCCCAAGTCATCCAAATCCTGTCATTTCCAATATTTGCTGGAACACTACAATGTTAACATAAACGCAATTAGATTAAAAGAAAATCTCTCTAGGTTAGATGTTAACTACACTTATGTTCAGGAGGAAAAACCTTTACATCTGTGTCAGTAGCCATGCGAATTTCTACTCGCATGTGGTGCTTGCACATCTACACTTAATTACTACTTGCTTAAGACAGAAGTCTTTTGTGCAATACCAGAACTGAATCACAGTTTTATGTGGTGCACATGGTTCACCCAAATGATTTCCATATCATTCATTAATTATTGCCACAGTTGCACTGGCTGGAAAACAGACTGCAAATGATACCAGCAAGGCAGAATTCTCCACAAGCAGCTGCTGACTTGCTGAACAAGGAACTGAAAGCACGCAGTACTGACCAAGCAGACAGGACTGGATAATGCAAGACAAAACACTCAAAACCATGTTTTCTAAACAACATAATTTATTACCAGCACACAAGCCATTTTTACACCTGGCTACTGTCAATAGAAACACCTATGGTTACCACTTCTGCTGACAAGAATATCCTGCAAAAGGAAAACAATGATCTCAAGTTTAGAGACAACTCTTTTTTTTTTTTTTAAATCTGCATTAACACCCTAAATTTGCTTCTTGAATCTAACAACTACAACTGCACTGAATAAACAAGGTGACAGATTTTTTGGCTGAGTAGGAGCTCACAGGCTCTAGTAACAGCTCGGTATTATTCCAACTTGAGTATCCACATGATGGGATGAGCGCCTGCGCCCAGCCTCAAGAGCAAAGCAAGTAGCACCTCAGAGGACTCTGGCAGCTGCAGCTTCTCTTGCTCTGCACTTTTGAAGAATGCAGTTTTATTTTTTGAAGCATTTTACAAGTGGCGACCTTACTGCTCCCCCAATTCGTACGTTTTGGGAAAAAGGAAGCAGCTTACTTCATTCTGCAGTTTGCGCTGACATCTCGTTACGGACCAGTGGCGCCTGCTCCATGCACACTTCGCTCTAAGATGGAGCTCTTGCACGTGTCCCAGGCTGACGTGCTCACACGTGAGCCAAGAAACTCGTTCTCGCGTACGCTGTGTCTTCCCTTTATTCCCAGTGGCCGGGACAAGATTCCAGCGGACCAATGTCAAAACCAAAGCACCAGAACAACAAAACAAGCCCCGCAAGCTCGGTCATTTATCTGTCACTTCTAAAAACCATAACAGTAATCTCTCTTCTAACTACAATTCAACATCTTTTTCTTCTAAAGTAGAGAAGTAAACAAATACCAAAAGCCCTACAAATAGAAATTTAATGCCCCAAAAGAGAAAATTCCGTGGTTAATGACTTCTTAATGCTCTGGTCAAATAGATTTCAAAAATGAAGTATTCCAGCATGGTGATTTCATACCACCTTCTCAATCTGAACTGCTGCAAAGAATCTTCACGGTCATATTTATGAAAAAAAATTGAAAAATGTGAAGGAACATCTGTTTGTAATGTGCTGCTCGGATTACTACACTTCTAATCAGGTTTGCATCTTACAGGGGACAATTGTTCTTCACGCAAATGAAAGCCAGGTGGAACATCTTTAATCATATAAGAAGATCCCAATCTTGAAGGAAATTTTCTGTTCTGATGTTCTTTTTCTAGACATCCGATTATAAGCGGATGAATTCCCCTTAACAACTGCAGTAATTACATGCCTTCTGCTGGTCCCTCATTTTAGGGTATTGCGGGGGTGGCAAGAGAGGGGCATAAGGGCTTTAAGCTTTCTTTGAATTGGGAACATACTGCCGCCATCATTCTAGAGCAATTTGCCACATGTCAGGCCCAAGGATTACCGGCATGTTCCAACTAAATCTGCACTGCTTCTTTGACAACAGCCAGAGCAGCAGCTGCTGAATGTGGTAGTTGATTTACTCTGGTTGCCACTCTTATATTCAAGGAGGGGGAAAAAAAATAAAAAAGGGGGAAAAAAAAAGGTGGGAGGAAGCAGGACACTATGTTGAAACATGCAGAGGGACAGCATGACACCAGTTATCCTAAGGCTTTGCTAAAAGGAAACAAACAAAATCACCACGAATGCTTTTCAAAGAGAAAAAGCAAACTACTGGCATAGCCAACACATATCATTTATTCTTTTCTGTGTGAACAAAGCCAAATCCCTTTGCAAGTTAGTCCGTACCTAGAAATGGAAGTATCCAAAGAGAAACTTGATAAAGAAAAACATTCTGTATCTCCTTTCATCCAATAGTATCCATGACTGAAATCCACAGGGAAGGAAAGGTTACTAAGTACCATTGACATCTTTTTCCGTGAGTACAAAAGTCATATGAGCTACTGTTTTAACTGCAGAGGGATCCAAACCTGGAAGACCGTGCAACAGTTGTATCAAGTTATCATCTTCGGCATTTTTCAGAATACAACCCAAAACGTGAAATGCTGAAGAAACGTGCACAGATTGCATTGATATTCAGGTGAAACACTACAGGAAGCTGGTCCATGTCATCCTTTTGGTACTTTCTTCTCATATTTCCTATTTTTTGCTAAGTGATTATTCAACACGAGGTTCATTTAAGGCTTCTCCAGATATCACCGCAGTACAAAGTTCCCAAAGCTGTGGGACAGAAACTAGGAACTGTTCATAAACTCCTTAGGAACAATATATAAAATGTACAGTCAAATGAGTAGTCGTTGACTGCATGTCTTCATGCCAGAAGAAAACAGTTTCCAGGTACAAAGTAGTGAATATGGAAAAAACCCAAAGAACAAAGAAGAAAAAAGCTATTACGGTAGGCCCAGAGTTGATCAAGAAGCAGCAGCCTACGGTACTGAAAATGCACTACACGAATATTCATCAGAACAGTTAAACAGACAACTAGAGCTAGATATTTATTCCAACAAGAACCAAAAGGCAGTTCACCAAGGTCCTCCATGGGAGCAAAATGCCTGACAGGACATCACCTGTCTCAGGTTCCACGCTTAGAAGCAACTTCCAGTCCAGATTTCCACATTTCTACGTCTTATGCAGTCCATCCACACGGCTTTGAAAGCTAGTTTAGATAATTTATTACTTCCCAGAATTCCAGCAATCACGTAAGGGAAGTGATGTTGATCTAGCTGAGTTTAATGTCAGAAGAATTCTAACACATTTGCTAAAGCAACTGTGAGATGTCAAAAGGGCCCCCGGGTACAGCTCAGCTGCAAACCAACTATAATCACAGTGTTTGTTCCACTGTAGAAAAAGTCTCTCTTCTTTCGCATTTTTGAAACACTGAATGTAAGATGCTGAGAAACAATGTTGTAACTGGAATTCATTAAAACACACAGAAATCAAAAGTTTCTACCCCAAAATGCTGATTACAAGAGCCATTTTTTTCCCACAACAGTCAGAGATCCAAGAACTCCAAGTTGTCTCCCATGTGCCAAGTGACCGTCCTAACTGATATGTTACTGGTTATTCGACATTTCCCCTTCCCAATAACGATCATTTGAAATGATCGTTTCTAGGACTTCAAGTGGCAGAAATCTTTCTCAAGGCAACTGTTGCTTCTAGCCACCTCAAGTTGGAACTCATTTCTATTTTCCCACAGACTTTCAGGCATTAAATAATGTGGAAAAAGCTTGCATGTAGCAAAAGGATCTGAACAGCCCTCCAGCTAATTCCTTACCACTATCTACCTTTTTATATAGCATGCCATACATGATGTTGCTGCCTCTTCATTCCCACCGGAGAAGAATCCAAGCAGAGATGCCCTAAAGGATAAGTGGTCTCTGTCGGTCTGACTTGAAGTCCTCCTTCAACCCCCTGAAGTGCACTGTGAGCTCCAGAGCGAGGGTCCCAGATTAGCTATTCCTAGAGCTTCATCATCCTTTCCAGCTGCAATTGATGGAAGACTTCCAACTGCAAGCTCGGTGTGTCCTTGTCCTTGTGTCATCTTCCCAAACCAATGCAAACAGATCTGATGGCACCACCTACAAGCCATCTACAAGCACCCTTTGGAAAGCTGTCAAGTCATAAGGATGTTACAGGACCTTTTGTTTTTATTTTTGCTACTATGTTGTATCGCATGCTAGGTTAGTATTCAGCCAAGGGCTAAGCCCACCAGAAAAAACTTTATACCTCAGCAGCAGCAGAACTACTTTGGGCAACTCTACTCACTTACAATTTGTGTACAGCGTTTATGAACCCGAGGGCAGCTACACCCATAAAATAAATAAAGTCTTCCTTGAAATGAGGGAGATGCACGTTCTTAAATTCCAATTACGAGCTAGTAGAACAAAGAGCCACTGAAGGGTCATAATATTGTTTCAGCAAAACATCTCGTAGCATAGCCTTCAAGCAACAGCTCGCCATTTCAGCCAGCCTGATACTCTTGGACGTTTCCCCTGCCCCAAAGAGGAGTTGCAACTCCTTACAGTTTTAGTCAGGTCAGCGTTTAAAGCTCAGACCTGAGAATAAGAAAAAAAAATCCATAGGATATCACATGGTGAGGCTATTGATTTCAGTCTAAGCTATAATAGAACTTGTTGACAAAGAGCAGCTGAGCTTACACACCTTTCAGAAGCCTCAGGAAAGGAAAAGATAGATATATGGGTAAGCAGAACAAAGAAATCCCTAGATAAATGAGTGTGTCTACTTCCAAACTGGACAATAATCACCAATAGCCACCACTTCAGATTAAGGGTAACCAGTGTTTATTTTGCCCATAGACTTAAGACTCACATACAAAAGCAAACCAAGCAGCCTTTATGAGCATAACAGGCTAAATTTTTCCAAATCTCCATGTATAGGGAGGGAGAACCATAGACTATGTAGAAGTAATTCAAATCTTCTTGAGAACAGAAGCAAAGCTGTTTTTACAACCAACTGCCTTATAGAAAAAAGCAACATTTCTCCTTCATCGTGTGTAATGTAACAACATTTGTGAGCATTAACTCCCAGTAAATTGTCTTCAGGAATACAAGATAAAAGGAAACGTGGATGCTAGGTGAAGTTCACTCCAAGGCATGCTAGCTCAGCTTTCAAACTAGCTAAGAATTGCTCTGCAGTTATATAAAGGCACTTTTATCTTAACACAACTTAGGTAGGTGACTCAGCAGGTCCATAAGCAATCAAAACTATTCTTATCATTTAACTGTCATCTGGGTTTTGCTTCACCTCAAACACCAAAATTATGAGTGAAGTGCTGGATCAGCTGAATTTTAAGTGACCGTTGACACAGAGGATGATGCAGTTCTGTATTTAAATTCCAAAACGTATTTCACTCAATCCAAGTTAAAAACAGTAAGAGCTGAACTAAAAAGCCATGGTAAGCACTCCTCTCAAAGTGTATGTTTAATGTATTATATATATATATGCATATGTATACACACCTCCATACATATGTATATACACATATGCACATTGTAGACATACATCCATGCATACACACACATATTCCATCTGCAATATAAGGATGCACTTAGGCACAGTGAAGCTTACAGTCTTTACTTGGCTCGAGAACCCAAGTGAATTAAGCAATGTTTTAGAAGTAGACTAAAAGTAGCAATATTTGATCTCAGTAAGTAGTTTGTATTCAGACAATTTTTCAGACCCTTCTTCAAGTTCTACATAAAGGATGCAGACCATGTTCATCTGACATATTTGCACTGCAAAGACTACACAGTCTGTACATAGTAAAAATCCCAGGGAGTGAATGCAGAGGTATTTTTCCATTTGGAGATAATCAACATTTAGAAAATTTCTTGAATTCATCACAAGGCAGCCAGCACCTTGATCCTTCTTTGGTCATTCAATTCAATATACTTATTCCCACAGATACAGATATATGCATGAGGTAGTGATGCTACAGATGTAACTTGCCTGGGTGAGAAATGAAAGGAACAGAACCAAAGGGATCTTCTGGAGGATTGTTCTGTGGAGCAGAATGTGGCTCCACAGTCTTATCTGAAGATGAGCTCCTGTCCACCAGTCTGTCTGTAAAAAATAAAACGAAACAGAACAAAAAATAAAATAAAATAAAATAAAAAACGGCAGGTCTTATGCCAACATAAAAATATGTAACTGTTTGTGGTGAGGGGGCAAGATACCCTGCGTTCAGATTTTCAGATTGCTTTAAGAATATCCCCGCATCTTGAATCCACACTTCTTTGCCTTCGACAATGTTTATCCACACAAACCTTCTGTAAATTCCCGTGTTTCATCACACAAAACACAGGCTTCCTGACAGAATGCTTTATGTAAGGATACCTCTAGCAGGTTATATGCAGCATATGCAGCCTTTAATAGGTATTGCTAATCTTCTGTAGGCTGTTAAGATGAAACCAGAATCTCTATCAAAAAACCAAAATCACACAGAAACCATTTATCTTGTCCAAGCTTTGGACAGCCTTTACCACAAAACCAATAAAGTAAACAACCACAAGAAAAATAGCTAGAAATACTTTCTGATAAAATAAGTAACATATCTTGCACTAATTAAAAACCATTTGAAGATCATAAAACATGAAGAAATGTAGTAACTGTTTTGTTATGCCTTTGCTCCTTAGGATACCGGACTGGCTTTTTAAGATGAAAAATAAATTTCAAATTCTGTTGAAAATTTAAAGGGTCTAGCAAAACATCACCAATTCAGAAGTGCCAGTGTGACTAATTTTCAATCTTCAGTTAGCAAGTCTCCTACGCAGAGGAGATAGCATTTGGTTTTCCTCTACTTTCACAGCAACGAGCTGCTCCTCTGAAGCACTTGCAGCACAACTTTTTGACCATTTGCTGCTGTAGGGATACGGCTGAACTGTGCCCAAGTTACTACCAAGCTACCTACACATTTGCTATTACAGCAACCAGCAACCAGGAGGTTTTCCTGTGTTGCAGCCACAACAAAATAGACAGCAAGCTCATCTACCTCAGCTATTTATCAACCTTACGTGCAAAGCTCAAAAGTCCTGAAATCACAGAATGCTTTGTGGTCAAGTGATGCCAGTATATAAAGATGTCCATACTCTGATATGTCCTATTCTTACCTGCAGTTTGACTCAAAGAAACTCAAGCACTGTTTGCTCCATTACAGCTCAGCCTCTACTTAAAATGTTGTGGCCTCTGAGTGTAGGACATGAGGCAGTCATCATCCCAACATACAATCTCTGCTTGTTGCACTTTGTATAACAGATTCCCCAATTAAAAAAACCACCACAACAGCCTCCAGTGGTAGAGCTATGCAGAGCAAAATATTAGCTTACACACACAGAGGAGTAACCTGAAGAGCAAAATAGCAGTCACATGTTTTATACTATTCTCTTTGAGCCTTGATCGTCAACATTTGCAGTACGTCCCAACCAAAAGCAGTACGTAGGTGCTATTTCACTCGTATCCCGTGTGGTTGACTCTTGTCAGAGAAAAAGACTGTTTTTTTGACAGTATTGTTTGAGAAATGCATTGGAGCTTCCGTGTGCACCTCGATCAAATCGGACTACGGAAGGGAAGCTTCTCCTCTTATCCCGGATGTCCTGCTTCCGGGAGACAATAAGTTGGCTGACTATTTCCCAGGTTGCAGGCAGTTGGCCCCTAAAAGAATCTATTGGGGTGCAATGATCTGAACAACTATCATTTAGGACAATAAATTCCTGCAAATGCCCCCAAGTTAAGGCTATTGAAGCACAACCTATAGAAGGTATGATTTTCTTTCACCTTGAGGAAGGGCTAAGAAAAGCTGATAATAAAATGAATAGAAATTCTAATATGGAAGAGGCAAACTAGGCTAAAAGAGTAAACATAACATTAACTCCTCAGTCATACCTAGACCCATTTATAGAGGGACACATCAGAATTCCCAGGGAAAGTAAGTCTAACAACTGTCAAGCTAAGGGCTGAGGCTTTCTGAAAAGAATGAACTATTTGCCCTTTGGACCCAGGTACAAGCTTCATTTGTTCACCTTGTCACCAGATCTAATTCCATTCGACAGTGTTTTGGAGACAGAGAGTGTGACAACTTCTCTTATTTTGTCTAAGCAGAAGTGGACTTAATGGTACCCAAAATATTAGAGGTTGTTATGCCTCCCTTACAGATCCAATTGTTTTTTCGGAGAATAATTACATGAATGCATCCAAGGTCACCGCCAGAGACAGAAAGCTGTACCAGGTGACACAGTTGCCTCTTCCATAAGAAGTTATAGTGTAAGCTCATGAACAAAAGAGGTCATTTCCATAAAAGTGACTACCCCAACCTTTTCAGTAGACAGCTCTCTTGCTGTTGTCTCAAGCATGAGAAACACATGTGCACAAAGAAAACCTTGTAAGAATAAAGCAGTTTCCTGCACACACGGCCAAGGTGGTTCCTTCACGCTGCAGAGCTGTAGTTCACTAAGAAGGCTGCTACAGTGTTTTTCCTGGCAAGAAAGGCATCTCATTTCCTTGTATCCAAAATCTTCAGAGGACGTTAAGAGAATACTATAAAATTTTTCATTTAGCACTGTCAGAATCTCAGGGTAATTCATGTGTTGATTCTGTACCTTCACCAGGAAGATCAAATAGCCAAAAGGGTTTAATCAGAGAAACAATACTCTACACAAGCCCAAGAACTTTGTCTTTCACCTCTGTATCAAAACCCAGCACCAAGATGCTCAGCCTAGAACTCTCCACTCAACTGCATACTGTTTTTTACAGTAACACACTTTTCTTTTTAAACCACGAAAATCTTCAGCCAGTGTACACAAGGTGTTCTGTTGTAGTAGTTGTTTCTCTTTTTAAAGGAAGAGTCGTTCACCACCACACAATACACATTTCTAAGCGCATTAGGACCTTAAGTTATTACATGTATGAAATCATATGGCAGTGGTAGCTTCACAAAAACAGTGATGATTATCCTGAAGCTCTTACAAACACCAGTGTATATTTAATTTCTCATGTATTCTAAGGTACGCAACTGCTTTAAATATCAATTAATTGTAAAAGAGCAACTCAACAATACAAACTGGGCTTTTGAAAGTGAAAAAATTAAAATTTTTAACACTGTTTCAGCACACCAGCAAACCAACTTATTTATGTAAGGTACATGAGCTACACAGTACAGGACAACCACTAAGTTTAATAATATACAATCCAAATTTGTTCAAACCCCAATCATCATTTCTTTCCTCCAGATGGCAAAATGATTCACAGTAAACTCCAAAATTGAGCAGACTTTGTAGTAAACAGCAGCTTTTTCTCATAAGATATCATCTACATCACAGTACATTGATCTTTAAGATCTATCTGCTGAAATTTAGGAATTATTAAATGCTTTAAGACAGTTTTATAGATGTAATCCTTAACTGTACAATAAATCTCACAATGTTTCATTATGCCATCCAAATCTGAGAATCAGAGACCAAGTAGACACACAAATATTTTTCCTCTGAACAGAGGGGAAAAAAAAGGAAAAAAGAATGCTCAACACACATTGCAAAGTTAAGGTGATGTTAAAAGTTCCCAGGACCTTAGAAAACTCCCATGTTGTATGCAAAGCCTACACGTAGACAAGTTAACCCCTGCCTCCACTGGGGCTCTTGAACTGAAAGGGATCCAATAGGCTTAAGAAAAGCCAATAGTGCATCTCTTATACTTAGATACAAGCCTGCCATCTAGTGATCTTTTGGTCAAGTCATTTCCTTGGTTTTTTTTTTTTCTCATTCCTTAGTTTTTTTTCCTCCTCATCCTCTGTCCTCAGGTAGCTCAAAAAGCCACTAACATGCTGCTGGTAGCAGAACCAGGCTGTTATGTTTATTCTTCATATAGAGCATATGAAGTCTGTTATCGCATCAAGCTCTTCCGTGCATTGAACCGTCTTTATTAAGAAATGAAGAAAAGATGAAAAGTAAATGAGTAAAGCTCTTCTTTTAAAATGAAGGACTTAAATGAATTTACTAAAAAAAAATGAATAACAGCACAAAAGATGTTATTATCTATTCTTTCTGCTAGAGATGCAGAGAGTAGTTAACAATATTTAGCTCCAAGTTCTTCTCTGCTTTCTTTCAGGAAAGCCAGTTCTTATTGGAGAAAGGTTAATATACCTGAAAGAAAAGATGGAGCCTAGCTTTCCACTGTATACTGGATTTTCATCTAGTAAATCACATTTGAAAGACTTTCTTGCCAATTATTATGCTTTAAAGAACAACCTAGCAGTTCCCCTTTATTCAGCATTTCAACACAGAGAAAGTAATTCCAATTGGAAAGCAAAGGCTTTCTTGCCATGCTCTCCCTTGGTGAGTGGCCTGGGACTGTTAGGTAAGCAGCAGCAGCAGCAGCTCTCATCCCTAGACAGTTCATATAACGACCTTACTAACGTGTCGCTTTGCATTTCCCTAGTTCTGTAGCAAGTAGGCAAATGCAATGCCAGAAGCTCTTCCAAGGAGGTGTACAGAAGTATAGCTAAATTTGCTAAAAAATTAAACAGAAACAAAACAACATATATACACATTACTAGGAAAAAGAAAGCTCCTCCTTAAAAGAAATTCTTGTTATATTCAGGAAGGCATATTTCTTGTATACAATCTTCCAGCTTTCTCATAATGCCCTCCTAAGTTTAATTTCCTTGTTAACATTCTTTTCTGTATCTGTTCCAAACACAGCTGCACCAAACCGAAGTCACCAAGCTCACCACAACCATGGTCAGCAATCCACACGTCAGCTGAAGATCCTCAAGGTTGGTAGTGGTATCACTTTTTCTTTAAAGCTAGTCTACTCCAGATTCAAGAGGATACAGTTGCAAAAAGTTTCAAGGCTTCCTTTCTAAGTAGCATGCATAAGACATTTAGTTTTACTGCTGGGTGGAAAAAACACTACTTTCAATGTTAAGCTTACATCTGCCAAGGAAGCCAAAAAGCTAGCAAGAACAGTTCTCCTATCGTACAATACTTATGCAGACTACATCTGCATTTCCAAATAGACGTCTGACTTGATCAATGCAAGATCCAAGTCAAAACAATCAATTGCCTTTTGACTGACAAGATTAATAACAATCACATTCCTTAAGGATCACCAGGTAACGTGCACCTCTTACTCAGCTAAATTTAAACTACCAGAAATCCAAGAAGAAACATTCAACCAAGAGCACTGATTTCTTTCAACACTTGACATCAACAAATTTTTCATTTCAAGGAATGTACCCAGAGTAAAATACAATGTGTATTTTAGACATAGTCACATCTTACAAGTCTTGCAAATAAATTTGATCTTGACAAACTAGTTTTAGGAAAAACACCTTATGAACACATGTTAAACAAGCAAGGTAAAAAGGAATTCCAAGGAAAAATCATGGAGAGAACTGGCTTAGAGCAAAATTTTTATTCAACTATTGCCATATCAGAACAATTAAGCAGTCCTTACATGTAGCCACTCATCAAAAAGGACATTACAAAACATTAACATAATGTAATAGACCAATTTTCTTTCAGGCATTTTCAAAGGGCGTAACAGACCCAGAGAATATTCTGCTATGGTGTGCAAGAATAAAGCTGGAAAGGAATAAAGCAAGCAGCTAAAATATCCCTCCTGTCAAAATAACTCTGCTGTTTAGAAATTATTCACAATCAAGATGACAAAAGCGGCATTTAAGAGCTAAGATATTGCCATTTCTGCAGTATTTGAGCCAGTAACTACCAGTCTTTGGACAGCGAGTTCCCATTGCACACATTTTCAAGAAGGAAAAGGAAGACGACGGGCCCATCTCTGCCCTCAAATGCTCAGAAAGAATTTTCTGTACACCGACTGCAAAGCCCTTAGACAAGACAGCTGTTGGCACTGCTGAGCCACTACAGAGCCCTTATTTACTGTGAAGCGAAATAAGCCTTCAAGCGTCCCTTACTTGATCTTAGCAGGTCAAATTCTCTGTCCAGCAGTTCCTCCTCTGTCAACTTGGAAAAATTGTCCTCTCCAAACGGATTCCAGCCTGACATATCAGGTGGGTTATTGATGCTCTGCTTCGGGTAATGGGAAGTGGTCTCCGCATCAGGAATACCTGACCTGTGAAGTCAGTTTACAGAAGCAAATAGAGAAATGTTACAGGATTGTCTATTGGAGTGAAATTTGATGCTGTACCTCATTAGGTTAAAACAATGCAGACAAGTAACAACATGCGCATTAACAGCTTTTCACACATGCATTTGAGAGCTGATTTTTAGGTAAAACAGATTACTTGGATTATATGTTTCAACTGCATCATTTCGGTATGTTCTCTTCTTTCATGTTTTGTTTTTTACTTTATTCTTTGTAGCCAAAACATACAAAACCCATCATAAGGCGACCTCTAACAACAAAAACAATTTTACCCTTGTTTCTTTCTTTTCTACCACAAGAGAGGCTTAAGTGAGCCTTTTCAAAAAAAAAAAAAAAAAAAAAAAAAAAAAAAAAAAAAAAAAAACACTTTTAAATATGCTGGGAATTTTGTTCTATTTTCCCTAGCTGTGAATTATTTTCTAGTATAGATTCCATTTTCAAGCATGTGGTGTCAACATACAAAAACTACAGGTTCTTTCTACTGACAGAATACCACGCAATCCACTCCATGTAGTAGGTCATGGAAAAAGATTGCCCATTATTTTAAGACAAGCCTTCCTCTTTTCAAGCTACGAGACCACCCTTATGCATTGCAAACAGTTGCTAGCTTCAGCTCGCTGACTGGGAATTAGTAGTAGGCTCATCATTACTTTAGTTTAATAAGCATTCAAGAATCCTACAACTTCCACATTTACTTCTAGACCAGAACAATTCCTTCCCATGATAATTTGTAACCAAAGTTTTCTGACAACAGACTGTTGAAATACAGATGCTGAAGCATTTTTCCCCTTCAAGACACCCTCTTTTAGTTAGGATTCAGGGGAAGTTATCATTGATTGCACTCTGCTAAACCAGTTTCAGTCCACAGGCCTCTGCAAAGCAGTGCACAAGTTAGAACTTCTAGCAAATAAATCTTGACAATAAAGTCCCCCTTAGAGAGGGCTCCCCCTCCAAAGGGATTGGAAGACTCAAAAGAATGACTCAAACAGGATTTGAGATGGCTTTCATATGCACCGTACCTCTAAAGCAGGCTACAGTCTACCCAAAGAACAAGTCTATATTTGGGTTATCTGTTAAGTGTTCTACTCAAGTACAAAAGTCCAGCTGTGTAATTATTTTTAGAAATTTATCATTACTAATGGAAGCACCTAACTCCTGACAAAAGACTAAGAACCCATTATCACATTTAGCAACATAAGCAATTCAGAACCCTTGGGCGCATCTGTGACCGAGTACTTGCCTGCTTGCAGTATAAGCAGAATCCACTACTGTTCCAACGTGCACTGGAAGTGATGCAGGGTAGGAGATTAAGGCTGGTGAGAAATCTTGTGGAGAAGTGATATATTCAGGAGAGTGTGCCTGTTTTGACTGCTGTTGCTGCTGAGCAAGCAGCTGCTGCTGTATGAGGGCCTGCTGATATTGCTGCACCTAAATAAGATAATCAAGTTATTAAAATTCACACGACCCAGTCTGAAGCCATGCAAATTCCAGAAAAATGCAGAAAGAACCAAGAAATCTTGGTAGCTTCCGCAGAAGCGAGAAGCCACAACTCTACTACGTAAATAAAAGAATGTTCTAATAAATCATTCACCGATACCTTTTTTTCTCTTACTGCTTAGCTTTTTACAATTCCTGCAAGCTGGGCACATGCTGTACCAGCACTAAGAAATCTGTTTTCATCACAGATATTTGACAAACTAAAATTTCATGACCATTTCTCCTCTGGTTTTAGAGGAACGGATTATACCAACTAGCTTTCTTGCTTGACCCATACCTTTAGGTAAGGGCAAGTTTTCAGCATGCTGCAGCAGCATATAGGACTTGCAACCATTATTTATTCTTTAGTGAAACCACTAAGAAAATAATTATGTGATGATAGAATATCTGACCATTTGAAGAGAGAATACCATTAATAACCATTAATAAGTCTTCTTAGATAGTTTTACAAGGGCTTAAAAAATAAATGAAAGATTCAGTCAATATAACACTGATCATCAGCAAATGACAAAGTTCATTTTAAAAGTATCCCTTCCATTGCACATTCCAATACAGTAACAAAATTTGTGTTTTCAGTATGCCCTTAGGCAAGGATATCTTTGGGTTAGATAGGGTTATAATCATTATAATTCAGCTAAGTTTACACACATACCACTCCATTATAACATCCAGTTTGCTGGATTTCTTAAAACAATTATTTCAACATAAGCTGCTGTACTGATTTTCTCTTGCTTTTAATACTTGTTTACGAGTTAGGCATTTTGTATGGGTTCCTCAGGTGCACTTCTAAATGCAGCTGCTGCATAATAAGCGTAAGTACAATAGGGCCTGAAACAGGAATCGGGAGTTTTCTGTCTTTACGTAATTTAACTACTTAGTCATCTCAGACACATTTTTAAGTGAGACTTCAATGCCACTACACTTTCTAGTTATCACTTCTTAGAAAAAAACATGCATTTGGCCTTGTAATCATTACTGTAAATCTTAACCACCAAGTATCCTTTCAAATCAGTAAATAATTACTCAGCATGGATAGAACACACTCTTTTTAATTAATATAAATGCGTAACCCCCAATGGGTTGTCTCAATTGAGTTTGGGTCAATATCTTCTTTTTTTTCCCCCCTCACTAAACATTAGTTCCTCAGTATCTACCATGCCTTCTTTAGGTCATTACAAGGGCTCAAGCTCTTGTACGTTGCTACTTTGCCACAGACTGCTAAATGTACCACATATTTTACCATTGTAGCATCTCAACTCCATGCTTCACATACCATAGCGGGATACTGAGACTGAGAAGGCTGCTGCTGGTACACAGACTGCATCAACAGCTGCTGCTGGACCATCTGCTGCTGCATTATTTGTTGATACTGTATTTAGAGAGAAATAACAAGTTTTTAACAAGGCACTATTTCCACTCCTAAATTATATGAATATTTAGGACAATCACTCAATAAAGCATTATCACTGGGCTCCAAGAGCATTTTTCCATTAAGAAGCCTCATAACAAAGAATCAGCTTGCCATTCAGGCTCCGTATGTTTGCCTTTGCTCCCCTGCAACTAACACCAGCCTTTTGAGCAAAAGAATATACCTACATATTATACTCTGCATTTTAAAGGCACATTATTTATCACCTCAACTTTGACTGTTTTAACAAGCACTGAGGCCTTTTGGGGACAGTAAAAAAAAAAAAAAAAAAGAAAACACAGAAAACACATACACAAACAGCTATATGCTTTAAGTAATAACACAGCCCAACAAAGGAGCAGCAGGGGCAGTAAACCAACAGTAGTGAACTGCTTGGGCCTGAACAACAGCCCCGAGTCAATAGAGCTCTGCCGTTGTAGAAGTGCACAGAACTTGCCTGTGAACTGATCAGGCTAACTTGCACTGCCAAATTGCTTATGCTAACCTGGAGGGTTATTAAAATGTAAGTGTTTTGACATTGAAGAGAACCCTTCCATATGAGGCCTGAGCTCGGGCTAAGTCCCGGTTCTGGATGATAGGGAAGGGCGTCACTCCAAATGTTACCACTCACAAAGAAAATACATGGTACTGCGATTTGCTGATTTGGCTCTCTCAAAGCTAGATCCTCTTGCCACAACTTTGGAGAATTCACTTAGGGGAGGAGACACCACGCACAACTCCCAGTTGCCAGGAAGGTTCTCCAAATCCTCCCTGCAACAGGGGCTCCCCAGCGACTGCGGATCTGGATGATGGTAATGTATGTAGGCAACGGGTGATGCATCTTTTTCTTAATCACTATTCTCTTTCTCATATAGTAATGGTTAGGTGCATTACCTTGCTTGTTTTGTCTGTCGCTAATACCGAGCACGTGGTGAGCTTATTGTTTAAATGTATCATTCTGTATTGCCTTAATATTAATAGTGAAATAAGACCGTTATTTCCCTTGGTGTCTGGTACTTTCCGTTGCCTCTTCCGTTGCACCAATTAGCAAAACAAATAGCAATAGGTGTGCTGGATAATATCCAAAAGATTTCACCTCACCTAAACACCACTCAGTTTTAAGTAACTAGGCCACAGTAGAGTAACATATAAACTAAGCTCCTATATTTGACAGCACATACATTGGACATGTTAGAAAACATAGTATCCGTTAAAAATCTCATCTGACTGAAGAGCTAGAAAGACCAAAAAGAAAACAAGCCTAGTCATATGGTCTAAATTAAAAATGTTTATTGCAGGCATAGCATTAACATCTAGATCATCAGTAACATTTCCCTCATGCATGCTTGTACAAGCCCAGAACTTTTATCTGGGCAAGACAGTGTTGACTGAAAGCTGAAATTCAGGTTTAGGCAGCACACACTAGACAGTGTAAAGGAAGCAACTTTCTATAACAAGTATTACAGTATCTATGCATGGGACAGATGTGCAACCCAAGTTTAACAGAAAAAGCAGTTGCAATAATGTCAGTGCTGCTATTTTAGAAGTATCTCTAGCAAGCCTGATTTGTACCTGCTGCATATAAGGATCCTGAATTACAGGCTGCTGTTGCTGGTGATGTAAATGGTGCAACTGCTGTAGTCTCCAGTCCCCCTGTTGCAGTTGCTGCAGAACTCTGTTCTGCTGTGGATGAGGCTGATTGGTCCCTTGGGGCAATAACATTTCTTGCCCATTTCCAGGTCGCGTGGTTCCTAGAGTATTAAAAAGATAGTATTAACATAGTGATTCCTCATGTTTAAATACAGAGCTGTCCCAGCAATTAGCCTCATTTTTAAACACAAATAATTCAGGTTAAATAATCTGTAGCTCACTTCCCAGTTTGTAAATTGGTGAAGTTACTGTATATTTCACCCTTTCTGAAGATAAATTGCAGGCTTATCAATCCACAATTTCTACTTGGAGGACGTGAGACGCTTCTCCTTTGCCTTCAGTCTACAGTGATCCAAACAGCTAGTTTCAATGGCTCTACTTGACTAACACTTGAACTTCAGTTTCTACTATCTCAAAGCCCTAAATCCATTTCAACTCAAAACTAGGATTCACCGTTCTCTTCCTTGTAGTCTCCACATTCCCATCAGAACTCTCTCTGGTAAACTCCTCCAAGTGAAAACAGGCAGTAAAACCTTTTAGATTTTCTATGTATAATCAGAAACACAAAACCCCCCATCGGCCAACATATTATCCTGAGACTTAATACAAAGGTTGTTTTTAAATGTAGGTTTGTGCATTTGAAAGCACGCCACACAATTCTTTTTTTAAAAAGGAAAAACTATTGCCTCATATATCTGTAATTCGAACAGAACACCTGATGAGTGTATCCATTCATTTTTATAGCCTTTTAAGAAAACGGTTACTAACAGAGTCTCTCTTGCATGCTCCAGATATATTCTGAAGCTCCCAGACGCGATCTGTTCCTTGTCACAACAGGACAAGCTTTCCTAGCTGCATGTTAGAGTGACACTATTCAATGAACATGGCTTACCCCTGGGACACTAGCGTACTCAGTGGCCTTTTGATTGGACGTTTTGCCCATACCATCCCAGAAGCTGTTCTTCAATGAATCAAAATCTCCACTTACTAATGAAAAACTAAAACCAAACAAAATAAAGCCACACCTATACAAACACATCCTGTAACAGGGCAGTATCTTCTCTTTTAAAGAGCACCACCTACTAGTAGACGACAGGTTCATCACAGGTTCAACAGCCTAATTACTCTGCCTCCAAAGACTTGCCTCCACCGACTCAGAATAGGAATATGTACATCATCTATTTCTCCCCTAAAAGGAGCAAGAAACGCTGGAGAGCAGGGAGGTTTTTTTTTGAAACACGAAGCCTTACTTTTTATCATATAGGATGCAAGGACTAGGACCACAAGATGCATTTTTCTCCCAGCATTCCCCAATTGCTAAACGCCCTCTTACTGCAGCAAAGAGAATTTTTTTTGCCTTCACAAGAATTATCTTCATGTACAC
>JAWLRI010000390.1:620981-651189 GCA_034781795.1 Crypturellus tataupa
TCCCCAATTGCTAAACGCCCTCTTACTGCAGCAAAGAGAATTTTTTTTGCCTTCACAAGAATTATCTTCATGTACACCAAGTCCTGATTTGTGCTTCTATTTAGCAGTACACTTGGGCTCCCAAAAGTGTACTGCAATGCAAATAGTGCTTTTTGATATTATGAATCTATTGCAATATTAATAATGTATTCAAGATACAAATTAACACTATTCATATTTATTCTCTTCTAAAGAGTTCAAGAAAACCCCAACACACACACACACACACATGCACCAGGACTTACTAAAAACACATTTAACATGATTGCATCTCCTACTCTTACCCTTCTCTTGTACCCAAAGTGCACGTGGAAAACTGGTCAGTCATTAGAGAGGTAAGTTTTAACATGGTAAATAATATGAAGATTTTTATTGCCATCTTGTGATTTATTAAGGCAAAAGAACAGCATTTATTCTAAGAGGAAGGAAGGTGTTTCTTGCTAAAGTAGAAAGATTACTTCTAATAACTTACTTCTTAGACAAAACTAAACAATGAACTGATCTCCCACAGTCCACAGCAGAAAAGTCACTTAAATTAAAAACAGCAAATCAAGTGTGTTCAAACAAACCCTTCACTTCTCCACTTTGTTTAATATTTGTGGCTCTTGGCCAAACTCACTATTGGTCCTTCCAGAGAAGATGAAAATTTCCTGTTTAGTGTATAAAATGAGATGGAATCAAGACTAAGGTCTTGTTGCTTGCTAGGACAAACAAGAAAGAGAAATTCGCAGTGTATTTTAAGGATTAACCAAAACAACTGAAGGCTTGAGCAATTTACCTTTTTGCCCACGATTACCAAATTCACCGGGAACTTGTACTTTGACTGGTGTGGCTGAACTCTGGATCGTCAGCACGCTTGGAGTAGTGGTGCTTGAATTGGCCTTTGGTCTTTGTCGTGGTGCAATTGAGGTTTCTGTTGGTCCAACGGTGTCTGTTATTCTGAAATGTAAAGTTTTCCATAGAAGCTACTTCATTCAAAATGACTATTTCTTCTTTTTCCAATTATGTCTTAAAAGCTCAATTAGGCTCAAACCCACATGCTTCTCTCCTTTTCAACAGGATCTTAACATCTTAAAACGGGCTGACAAAGTCACCCAGCACCCCTCTCAATCCTAAGAAACAGGACTGCTACACAACACTAAGGCAGAGCTATTTAAAAGCCTTGTTCCCAAGGAGACCAAGGCACAAGATTAAGCACATCCCTGTACAAGTCACTGAAATTTGCGTTCATGAATTTGTGTGTATTGTCCTACAACTGGAAATATGGCTGCTGTTCACACATGCAGAAAATAAGGAACCATCTTACCTATTTGGTCAAATCTTTTCCTGTTTTCAAAAGAGAGGTTTAGCCTCTAGCCCTTATATCATCTGTCACTTCCAACTACTTAAGTCTTGCCTAAAATATTTCAAAGCACTATAATATTTTACCAGGATAAAAAAGATGTTTGAAACTGAAGAACTACTACTACTCCAAAGCTTTCCTCACATTTTCAGGTTATACTCTACGCGTTCCTTAAAATTGGCAAACTGCTTAAAAACAGTAATTTACCATCTCAGCTACAAGCATCAAACATCTTGTATTAACTACTACTGTATTCATATTAAGACACCATCTGTTTTGCTTCCTGTAAAGTCTGTCAATGAGGAAAATGTTCTTTTGGAAGAACTAGTAATTTTCCTAATACTGTCCGACAGCTGGATTTCAAAATGTTTCACAGAGAGCCTATGCCTGCCTTCTACTGCGCAGTGCTGATGAATGGCAGGATCAGCAAAACCAGCAGTCATACCAGACCACAAAATTAGTTTAAGACACCACAGAAATATCTGCATACCCAAAGCGCATTTGATGAGCCCACTCGCCTCTCACTCACAAAAGGCTAATAGAGTCACAGTCAAAACTGAGCTGTGAAATACTTAGACATTCAGCTTCATTCAAGCCCCCAAACTTTGATTACCACAGAACAAAAATGCAAAGACATCTTCCAGCTATATCATTAAGGATATACCATTTATCAGAGCAAAATGAAAGACAAAGATTAAGCAATCATAACCTTTTTAACAAAAGGAACACTAAAAGTATATCTGGGCATATGCAGTTGAATTTGTGGAGAAACCCAGATCTCTTGTTGTCCAATTCAGTGATCAGATACACCTTTGATTTCATCCATAATGAATTACCCTGAACCTCTATTAAAACCTTTCTGTCTCAAAATTTACTCACGATACTAAAAGAAAAGGAGATCAAATGCATACTGCTAGCAGATAGCTTTTGCTATTACAAAATGGGAATCTTCATTTTCTCTCAATGGATTCTCATTACATCAAAATAAGCAATGGAATAGGATCCAAAGACAGACTTCGCATTTGTGATATATGTATTCTCATGGTCTCTGCTTCTGAAGTCTCTTTATTATTTTAGATATATTTATATATAAATGTATATATTTGCATATATATTTACTATAAACATATTTTATATGTAAAATATATATATATATATCTTATATATAAATCAATGTGCAGTCTAAAGAAATTCCACAACAAAAATACTATATCCCCTTCACTCACCTTGCTTTTATTTGGCTTTTTCTAGCAGCTGCCTCACTAGCTGTCATGGGTTCAGGGAGAGTTGAGGGGACAGGAGAATTCTTGGGAAAAATAAATTTGAATAAATTAAAAAAGCAAAGTCCTGAAAGAAAAAAATCATTACAAATTGAAGAGGAATATTTGGACGCAAGTTATTCATGTTACAGGGTGTAATGCAGAACTCACTCATCTGGCTGCAGATTTAAAAGTGTTTTACTATAACAGTTTTCCAATACTCTGTTATGAAAGAAATAGCAAGACATTACTAGTCTCAAGCACTACCACCTCAACAGCTTCACTTCATTTACACACTGTCAATGAGCAACAGTTGAGTAAAGTGCTTCTGCAAGAGGTTTCTTTCCTAATTTGCTTACAAGTATTAAGGAAAACAAAATAACTTTCAGTTTAAGGATTATATCCTTAATCTTAAACTTCAGGCGAAATGACAGTAGTTTAACCCATTCATGTCTGCAAAACCTGCAAGATGCAACTTAACTCTTTACTCCTGTGACCCAAAACACTAAGTGCTAATATTGGCATTCAAAATAGTCAGAAGCCTTTTCCTCACTTAAACCAGTCACCACCATGGTTGTAGAAGCCTTGAATCCTTCATCAATAAACTATCTACCCCTTTCCCTGCTGCCCCAAAGCTCATCCTGAACTACAGTTAACCCCTATGATGGAAAAGATCAGACCAGTCACTCATAAAAAACATTTAAGATCACTCAGGATCCCCAAGTGTCAGGTTTTGACCATAACAAACTGAAAAGCAATTTCAAATCAGATACCAAGAATATCCTCCTCCCTTTCACTACCATGAATTATGCAACTCCAATCCTAAACTCTGCCACAGTCTGAAACGGCCTTATTCTCTGAAGCTCCCTAGTTGCCATGATCCCTGATAGTTTATTAAAGTACCAACAAACGCATTTTTTGCTGCTAGCACTTCTGACACCACAGAGAACTCAGAAAATGAAGGATCACATCATCATGCTTCCCACTACCAAAACAGAGAAGTTATGGTCATGAAGAACAACATTTCACATCATCTCTCCTCTCCCTTCAGATGTTCATTATACTCAAGGAAGGAGGCAATGCTTTCCTTATATTAATATGAAAAGATACGGGTTAAAAGCACAGGCCAGGTGTAATTCATAAAGCCATGTCCTCAGAATTGCCATTTTGTTTAGAATAACAACACTTCAGGAGTTCAGTATGTGCATGAAATGTATTCATGCCAACATTTTAGAGACCATGTTTGAAGAGGAAATTAAAATCTTTCTCTGTTGATTTGATAGACTTGTACTTTTTCTTTAAACAACTCTAAGACATATGAAACCTAATAAAAATATAGAGAATAGTCAAAGATTACTTACATTAATATTGGACACTGGACAATCCTTTTTGGCAAGTTTAAAGGCAAAGAAAGATACTTGAAAGATATCTGGTCTCTGTTCTTGATCTGGTTCAAGCATATACCCTGCAAAATTGGAGAGAGTAGTTCCTGCTTTTTAAAAGTGAAATGTCTGTTAGGCAGTATGCTACAGGTAAAAAAAAGTGAATAAAGTACTAAGACATTACTTAAAACAGAAAGAAAACAATACACTACACAAGCATTTATTAGGATTAATACTAAACTCTGTGTAACTGATGACAGACACACAAAAATATCTGTTTACATCAGACCATGGGTCTACATTATCTTCTATCCTGTGTGGTTCATCTGACATGTAAGTTTATTTTTTTAAAAAGACTCAATGAATGAAAGAACTTTGAGAGACGGCACAAAATGCGGGAGGTCTCCCTCAGACATCATCTTCCTAGATGGATACCCTGAATTCCATGTAGGTGGAAATCCTCACTGTGGAGGATGAAGTTAGGTTCGTGTTCAATGCAGTGATCACCAAGTTATATTTTCACTGGGTTAAAAACAAACAAACAAAAAAAATCACACAAGTATATTTGAACTAACAGCAATATCAAAATTGAATGGAAATGGAGCACATAGGAAATGAATCCTGACACTTGATTCTGAAACCGTACATTCATAAGGTGGAGAAGGTTCAGCTTGCTACTTTTTCTTCCCCTTCTTCCCCTCCCCTTCCCCCAAATAATGTCAGTCCTCCCTGAAACACCTTTTATAACCAACTTCCACTCCAAATGAAATGGAATGTTGACTTGTTGAAATTCTTCCTCATCCACATTTATTCTATGCCAGAAGATATTTATCTCCACATAAAAATTAGAATTCATGATTATTAGCAGACAGGATTAAACCTGTACTCTCCCTCCAAGAACACTGCCTGGCTTTGCTCACAGAGAAGAATGTTTAATCACCTACAAATCCATATTACATTTTGGCAGGTATTAAGTATTCAAACAAGACCAGATAAGTTATTATATATATATATATTATATTTATATAAGTTAATATATATACATTGGAGTATTTTTTATATATATATATATATATATGCATGTATGCTCCAAAAAGTTTCTGGGATTCAGCATTTCCTATTATGCAAAGCATGAACTGTGTGCTCTATATAACCCAATTTTCAATTTTGAATGTAAGAGCTCTTATTTCAACATCCTCCTATGATCAAGTTTTGAGGCACTCTTTTTGAAGATAATTTGGTCCCAGTTCAAAATGAACACACCAGAAAAGTCCATATCTTAAAGGAAATATTAGATCTGGTATTCATGTACTCAGATGAAGATGCAAAACGCTAACCTCAAAACTCACTTTTCCTCTCTACTCTTTATACCTGCTAATTTTTAGCAGAGTTGACACTCCAGAGTTTTGGTTGCATACAGAACGTCAAATTACTATTCCAGTATAAACCCTGTTGTAAAATTTTCTCTACAAATTGAAGCTTCTACGCTGAACTTGTGCTTCAGATTCACCTAGCTAACCATATTTGTCTATCGTGGATAAATGCTGTAGCCTGGCTGGGCTGTTGAGGGAGTTATACACATCCAAGTCATCCTCCATACCAACAGGGTCTTTTATTTCATTTCCGAGATAAGCAGCTGAATGCAGATACTTACTTATCAAGCAGTGCATATTGTGAGTGTATCGGGAATTGTCTGGAATGGTAAAGCTTCCATCACAAATAGCAACTTGACTCTCTCCAAAGGGAAGTGAAAAGAAACAAAGTTTATACAGCAAGCAGCCAAGTGCCTGTAAAAGCAAACAGAGGCACTGTGAAAGGATGGGAGTGAGGCACTTAAAAAAAATAAGGAAGCAGCAGCTAGAAATCAATGGCATCCCACACACTCATGAGGCCCAAAGATACAGGCAGTGTTTCTGTTGAATTTAGTCTTTATTTACTACATTGCAATGACTTTCAAACACACCACCTATTAAGTGGACTTAACCATATCATGGTGTCCCCAGGTTCCCATGAGAAATTACCAGCGACTACCGAGCCATGATCGGAGTCAAACAAAAGCAGAAAAACTAAGTAATTACTGTTAACTGAAAACATCATGCATAGAACTTACTTGACATGCAATTCCCTCTGTTATACTCCTCCACATACAGTCTCCCTCATTTCAGAGGGATAGTTTTACAATTAGGCTAGCATGACTTTTAACCACTTCTTACTCTAAATAAAGTGCCACAGTTTATTTTAATATATATATACACACACACATACATATACACATATATATATACATATTATATATATATATGTGTGTGTGTGTATACACACATACATATATTATTTTTTTTCTTTTTACTCACCCAAATATCTGCCTTGGTAGTAATTGGTTTCCCTCCATACAGGTTGATCATCTCAGGAGCTCTATAGGAGAGCGTTGTATACCTAACAGTATCAAATTAAAAGATGTCATAGATGAAAAACTTGCCTCCGGACCAAAAGCACCTTTCCCAGTGTCTATTCACACCCAAGTTCCTAACACGCATTCAGAACTTTCTCACACTACTTAAGTTTTCTTCTGCAATCCCACCAACATAAAGCATCAAACAGAATATCTAGAATCCATAATACGGATTATTGAGGATGACAAAGTCAAGTCTAAAATTGCCTCTTAAAAAAATATTTCCCCAGCATCAGGGAAATATTGCCTCTCTATTTACATACTGCTATAACTGAAGAGTTCTATGAAACATGTACAAGTTATTTAAAAAGTTTCATGTCATACTGAAATGTACAGTAAGCACACTTCAAGACAACCAATTTCTCAAAAGATAGTTCAAATCCTGAAAAGAGTATCACAGTAAAATTTCCAAGAGTGTTAATTCCCCTGCAACAGTTACTATTAAAGGGCAAAAACAAACCAATGCATATTTAAGAAGGGTCCGGCAATAGAGTTTACTTTCTAATCAGTCTTGGAAGAAAGAACAGAGAACGCTTGATCAGTAACGTCATAGGCAGACCCATTCTGTTGCTTAAAAATTCCAGTTCTTTTCCTCTCACACATTTACGATTTGTTCAATTAAAACGGCACATTTGAAACCAAGAGATTCCCCAACTAGATATTAGACAGATGTGTATTTGCCAATTGTTAGATTTTGAAGCTTGATGCTTTTCTAAATGCTCTTATTCTACTCAGTCCCATCTTTGCAGAAACGCGCTGCAAATCACCTGGAAAAAACTCCATTACTCAACAGATTTGCTGTTTTCCTACATTCATCTCAGTATTTCTTCAACCACTCAGTTAAATCCATTGCATTCCAGTAAACAGTTCAACTACTGTTTACAGGAATGCAAAAGATCAGAGAGTAATACATTGTCTGCCCAGCAGCACATCGAGAACTTCTGATAAACCACTGCAAAGTGAAACCAACTTACTTTTTAATTTCTTCCTCAACCAAATTAACACCATCTTTTTGAGGATTTAGAAATTTGTTAGTGGCGCTTCCAAAATCACAGAGAACATAATTTCCACTATCGTTTAACAATATATTCTCCACCTTCAAGGAAAATCAGAAAAAGAGTAACATTAGAAGAAACAACGGCATTAATCTTCAAGGTCGCTATTAAAACACATTCTTCCTCCCACAAACTCACACAAGAAACAACTTTTAGAAGAATCAAATATAGCATGTGCAATCAATGATGTTGTGTTGTTTAGTTTTCTCATTTTAACTCTCCCAAAAGCACATATTCCCACAAGCGAAGTCAGCCTCTTAAAAACACACTCATTCGTTTTGAAGGAGATAGCTCCATTTCAGCTATAGATTCCTTTGCATTTAAAGCTCATACCTTTAGATCCCGGTGAACTATAGGAGTTTTGCACTGATGCAACCTGGCGACAGCTTCGCAGGTATCACAAAATATTCTCATTACTTCTGATTCAGTAAAGCCTGTCTGCAGACGCTGATTCATTTGATTCACAACCTGTCCAGCTGAAGCAGCAGCAGAGATTTTAGTTAGGTTTTTTTTTCCTCCAAGTACTTGGTATGATTTATAGTAGGTAGCTTTTCACATTAAAAAAAGTGCACAAATAAGATACAATAATGTTTTACACAGGATAAAGCAGCCCTTCGTTTTTCCAATCTTGCAATCCTACGTTAGCCTAGACAGTAAAATTACCATGTCAAGCAAGCAAACAAGAACCCTACAAGAGAAATCACTCTGGGACAAACTGCTGCGAACACAGGTTGCTGTAGAGGAACAGGATGTGGAAGAATGTTGAGACGGGCGATGGTGACTGGCCAGACTGTTGCAAAAACATGCTGGCCTAACTGTATCATACTGCATGCTTGGCTTATGGTTAAGTCACATGCACCACGTACACGGGACTGCAGAACACAGAATTCAGTGTGCTTTTATAAATTCTACCATATAACAATGCTTATTATGCACTGTTAGCGCCAATTGAGTTGTAACATGTAGCAATCATGCTTAGTAGTTCTGTAAGAGCATATGTTTCCCTTCCTTCTGCACTCCTCACCATGGCCTGGTGCTCAGAGGTGCCTTCTCACCCTAAAGCCAGGAAACTGCAAAGTGCTGAAGCAGAGGCAATAAAAGCCTTCACTTGACCACTCTGGGCCTTTAGGGCACTCAGGTGACTGCGTCGCCCCATACTTACAAGGTGCAAAGTCAGTTATAAAGCTGTATTGCAATGACTTTCACATTTTATCAACATGTTCAAATTTAGTGCACACTACCATCACAAAACAGAAACATGAAAAGAGGTAACTGGATTCCAGCTGAGAGATCTGGACTTTATCCCTTTAAATTAAGGGGAAAATATTATTTAAAAACTCACGTTTAGCAATATAAGCGTGAAATCCAAAGAATAATCTCTTACCTCGACAATATTCCATGAGAATGAGTACCTCCCAAACATTATCGCTTATAGAATTAACCGCACAATCCAAATAGACAACAATATTCTTGTGCCCAGATAACTCTTTCTGTAAGATATGGGAAGGGGTAAAAAGGATGTTAAATGTCAACATAGAGCATGCAGACAAGTCCAAACGGCTGTAATCATAAGATCCATACACAGTGTTGTTTAAGAATAGCCTTGAAAGGTAACAGACAGAAATAAAGTTCCTCTCGCCACTTTCAAAGTGAATGCCTGATAGGAGCACTATAAATGGAGAATGGGCTGCCAAACAACCTCTGTTTCTCTTGGTTTATTTTTCAGCTCAGAGAGCAAACAAACAAAATAATGCACACAGATGATGTAAGCTATGCAACTGAGTTCATCATTTTAATCTACACTGATAGCATTTCTGTTGGATGGCTCAAGTACATATGCAAGCCTACAGAAGATGACAATACTTGCTAAATACTTGCTAACAAGTCAATATAGAACTATAGCATATAAAATGAACATGTGGCATACAGAACTTAAAAGAATTAAGCTATCACTTAAATATTTTATGCAGAAGCAAATGTAATAACAGAACTATCAACTATGGAATCAAATGCACTGTGATAGCTGCTTTCTAAGTTGATCATGTACTAACTCTACACTGAGCATTAACTACTAAGCACTAAGTACATGAACCCAGGGCCATAGAGTGAAAAGAAAAGGTAGTTTACAAGACAAGACATTTAGCAAAGAGAGGTATCATATACATATTTTAAATGAGTAGTACTACAATTTTAAAGTCAGATACTACTTACCATAATTGTAATTTCTCTCTTGCATATGTTGAGATCTGGCACGCTGTTAACACACATTCGCTTCAGCGCGCATCGTACTCCACCATGGGTTCGTACCAGAAACACAGTTGAGAAGCCACCTAGAAGGAACAATTAGGCACAAATGACATTAAAAGAGTCTGTTATTCCTCCAGCCAACATCCGTATGTGCCAGCAAATGAACACTTGAGCCCTAATCTCAAACTCAGTGCTTTTTTTTTTTTTCCTCCTTTTTCCCCTCATTAGCAGAGAAAGCACGAAAAATGTTGGTATACACAGAAATCAAGCAAAACGGCCTACACCGAAATTATGCCAAAAACTTGTGGAAACCAAAGAAGTAGCCCTCCCTCTCATCTGTGTTACACTAATGTTTAACACAGCTCACGGCCTACAGCACATCAAGCAAACATCACCTCAAGGCTCACGTGCACAGATTGGCCATGTTTTTAGGAAACCCATGCCACCAAGGAACTCAGATGAACACATACTTCCCTGTCAAGATAGAAATATGTGAACTAGAACACTTAACTACTCTAATCAACATATAGACAGCTGAGATGCGGATGTTTCAAGTTGCTTGATGTAGTCTGCCAAGTGTCAGCTATAGAATCTATGGCTTTGCATTAAATAGGAGCCCAAGAAGTGTGCATTAAAAATTACAACCAAGGAAAATGGATTTCATTAGGAAATTATCTTTCAGGTCAAATATTCATTTAGACAAGTAAAAGGTAATTACACTAAAAATCAGATGCTACGATTTTGTCCAAACAAAATTACTTCCAATTTTAGTACAGCAACCTAAGTTCTTCAAAAATACTAGCATAATAAACTTAATCTAGTTTACATAGGATAGTCCCAAACCATGAAAAGGATCTATACTCTCAAGTGACTCAAGCTCTAATGCCAGGTTTGACCCGGAGTGGAAATCCTCCCACTGGACTCCCCTAAAATCAAATGTGGCATTATGTCAGTAGATTCATGTGCAGACTATTGATATTGAAAGACCAGGCATAATTCTCATGTTAAAAAGTGACAGCCTTCAGCTTTTGAAAACAAGTATTTGAGCCACAATACAAAGGAATCCTCTACTACCAATTTCTAACTGCTGGAAGACCAAAGCATTCATCTTTTATTTAGTTTTATAGCATTAATATTCTCTACAATTAGTCTCAGTACACTACCAAAATGCAGAATTTCAAGTTTCCCTGACAATCAATCCTTAGGTTAAAAAAAAAAAAAAAAAAAAAAGTAGTGAGCAATCTGAATATTCTGACAAATTACTCTTTTTGCCATTAGGTGGCAATATTAACTAATTCTTAAACCTAGAAACAACCATAAAAGCAGACCTACTCCCCTTTTTGTCAAGGATAGGTGACCTTGACTGATTCTCCATTCATTTCCATTTTCCAGTAAATGGCAACATGATAAAATGCCAATGGACTCTTCCATGAAAGAACTAACTCTGAAGAAACCTGATTATGTATACATACACACATACATATTTACAGGAATCCTAAAAGGAATCCTGATGAGTTAGGGTTTTGCTGGATGAAAATTTCTAAAGCAGCAATGAACCTTCACAGTTGTCTCCGACAGTAAACTTCACACTGAAAGCACCAAAGCAAACAATAACCAGTTGTATAAACGATCATGGGAACAGAAAGACCCTCTGAGATTAGCAACTTCTGCCTACGTTTGGGATTCTCCTACAAAACCTTTCATAAAACTCTGGTAAAGTGTTGCTATGTTAGTAAGAGCAAGGAGGAAATAAGAGAGTCACAAACCTTTTCTAGCTGAACTTTTTACAGAAACATAACCACAAGCAGCGAGTAGTTGCTTTTTCCCAGGCACTCAGGATTACCCGTTGAACTTCCACATGGAGGTCTGCAAAACAGCTTGTGTTTTGCTAGTATTTTTATGACCTGAAGAAATTGTCTATCATCAGACACCAGTAAAGACAGGAAACCTATGGAGTTTTCCAGTACAAAATACATAAAAAAACCGCGCACCACACACCTTAGAAACAAAACTAAGGAATGCTGTGCTCATATGGTGACAACTAAGCTCCCAATTTTAAGACATCATCTTCCCTATATACTTGCATTCTATACCACCCATCCTGAAATCCCTAGCACATCAGCTAGCAAATCACATATGTACCCAGACTGTCAATCCTTTTGGCAATACAGTAAAATAAAAACAAGGGAGTTTACTTCTCAGGATGCCCAACAGATTTGTATGCAAAACATAAGACCAAATAAGTGTCTTTCTGAATGACAACAGCCCCAAACAGCTTGGCTAACCTCATACAGCCTATGTCAATCTCAAAAAATATTTAAGGACAGTGCTGGATGAACCAATATGAAATATCTAGCTAGAAGTATTATAGACTAAAGACTGAGATTATACTACTTAGGAGATAAAACTTAGCTATTTCCAATCAAAAATAATGAATATTAATAATAAATGCTAGCAATTAAATGACAATATTAAAATACTTCCTTTGTATTGTGTTCTAGATGAGTACATTTGAAATGCTATCACTATCTTCTTTCCCATTTCTGAGAAGTGACAGAATGAGGTATCCTTGTCACTTTTTTCCAAGAAAACCAATTGAAATTGGACAATACTGAAATCTGTGATCTGTCTCAAACTTTCTGTTTATGTCTTACCACATTATAGCCTTGAAACTAACTAGAAAACCATGGAACTGCCAGAATTGAACTTGTTTACTAATTGTAAAACAAAATATAACTCAAGACAGATCTGCTACCCTGATTACCTTTCAGACTGCTATCCAGAAACACTAGAAATATCAGTCAAAACATTCAGACCCAACACTATACACACTTCAGACAGATACACAACAAAACTGAGAGGAGTTCTTTAATACTCCATTAATACATATATTTATAGTAGCATGAAGTGTTATACCTCCAACTGGTTGACTATCTGACTAAATGCTCAAATCTCAGACAAGCAAAATATAACTTGCATACATTTCTCTTGTCAGTGAAGAGTCAAACACAGCATTTACTACTCACACTCTCTAATGTTGAACCAGGAACAACGGTTCACTCCAGTCACTCAAGAGAAGTAAGGGATAAAAGCTGCCCTGCAAATGCTTTCAAATGTGGCAGTTGGAGATAGATGGTAATCTAAGTCTTAACATTCATTTCCATTTAAATACAAGCAAATAGCCCTAAGTGAGCATTCATAAAGTACCATAATAGTATAGCAATAAAAAAAAAAAAAGAAAGAAAAAAAAAAATCTTTTCAGCTATAGCACTTCCATCAAGTTCTTCAATACATTTCCATAGCCTCACATAAATAAAGGTGGGCAGCAATAGACCAAAGCTCTTCAAACAAGCGCTACAGGCTACACCAGCAGCTGCATTTATAGTCATTAGCTCAGGTTATTCACCAGAATAACCTGAAGGGAAATTGATTTCTACTTTCAAACATTAAGTTGTGCTCTCAGTTCCGTATTGCCTTGGCCAAAAGGAAGGTCACGCATTCCTCTTTCTATAAATCTGCAAAGGGTAGATGGAAGAGAATGCTTTTCCGGGGTCCAATGACCTACACACATGACCTACACCAGAGTTCAGAGAGCACTTCTGTAACTCTAATATATTGGTACAGGGCCAAAAATATTTGAAAATTTTAGTGCAACTGCCCTGCTTAAGCAGCATCAACAACAGCATGTTGCCCAAGACTGCATTCAATTAGGTTTTGAGTATCTTCAATTTCTTCTCTGTCACTCTATCACCTCCCCGAGCTACTTGTTCCAGTATTCAACTAGCCTCAAGCTGCAATAACTTTACCCTCAAATTACATTAGACTGCAGAAAAAAATCATGTAAATTTTGACAATTAATACATGGTCAAGAGTTTCTCAGACCATGAGAAAGCAGACTAGTACATGAATAATAATGAAAAATCAAAACATAACAGTGCATTGAAATATCTAATCATAGTTACAAACCATAGATGCAAATAAAGTGTGGCACTGATGAAAAAAAATGTGTTACAAAGGCAGTCATTTGTACATATAGAGGGGAACACCTGAATACATATATACACACACGTGTATTTACATATACTTATGCAAGTGTATTTTTAGTAAAGCACATTTCACAAGTCTCAATCCTGAACATAAGGCTCTGTTAGAGCTCCATGTGGAATAGCAGTTGACAGATGTTGCTGCAAGCCCAGGAGCTCAGCATTGCAGAAATGAAGACTAGAAAGAGCTTGCTACCTTCAAAATAATCCACTAGATGCAGATTTGGAGTTTAAATATTTCCCCCTTTTGAGTATGCAGACTATTTATTCCAAGAGACATACCACTACCAAAAAGTACATTTTCCACTGCCCACACAAATTCCCAATATATAACATACACCGAATATGACTGCTAGTTCAACAAAAAGCACCACTTTCTTCAAACCTGCATCTGTTCTCACTGCAGCATTGCAAAAATAGCAACTGTAAAACGGAGGCCTCAGTCCATGGGATAACTCTATGGGACATTACAATACACCCCATTCATGTGTGCCATACATACCTGCATGAGACAATTGAGTTTTTAGCCTGCCTACAAACCAGCACTCAGATTTTTCATTCCTTCCAGCACCAACTACAGTCCAACTTGGCACAAGGCTTGCACGTGACTTGGTACAGAAATGTATTCTCTCCTCCCAGATTTAACTGTATTAAGGATTTCAAAATTCAGTGAGATAACAGACACTCCAGAGTTTTCTTTTTCTATATTCAATAAACCTGTTCTACTCAGCTGGAGCCCTGCAGCAGCACTCCCCTTGATTGTCAAATATTTTTGCTACTGACGAGTTTATGAGCCAACGCTGTAATTCTAGGCTTAAGCAGATATTGCCTGGCAGCAGGCTGGCTCAGACACCCAAGTTTTGATCTAGCCAACGGCAAAAGGAACAGAGCTCACCACTCTGCATTGAAAATACTCATGCTGCTCAGCAGATAGGTTTCTTATAAGTAGCCAGGTTCCCTGCTCCCCCACAGCCGACTACCTTAATGAGGGCACTGTTCCTGTGCAATCTTCTGACTAGCTGCCTCAGCTGTATCGCTTTCAGAGACAAAAACATTTGCCTAATGCCAAAGAATTTGTAAACTAGATAGAGCTACTAAAATTGAAGCATTTGTCTTTCCTATAGCATTCTGTAAAGTGTTAAGGAGATGAAACCATCTTGACTGAATAGCTTATTTAATGCCTAAAAACTTCAAGTCTTTAACATGCCATGCAACACAGTATCTACTGCTTCCAAGAAAAAGCATAGCATTTCTTGAGGTAAAAAAGTTTCCTCTACATCCCATTCTGTTTGCAGAGGGGTGTAAGAAAAACTTCCCCACATTTCAAATCCTAACCAAGTTGTCTGAAACAAGTCAGTCACCACCATTGCACTACTTTTTAATACTGGGTTATCACCCACACTTCCTATTGCACTGACATACATTTACCTCTACAATTACACTTAAAAGAATCTCTTAAGTCATCACGTACTTGCCTTCTCTTACTACAAAAGTTAGCACAGAATATAATTGATAACTCACAGCGTAGTTAGTTGATTAGGACAATTTAAATAGGATCTCTTTTCACCTGTGGAGCCAAACACCCTGTTTGAAAAAAAAAATATATGGCTGCATTAAATGGGTCTCTCACCTATGCTAACAGAAACTGAAAGCAAGAAATCAAAGATTTGGCAACATGTCAAAGGCCTCTTGGCTTCAATCATTTGAAAGATCAGCTCTTCCAACTGCAAGCCTACAGCATTGCCAAGATAGTTACTACTGGAAAACAAATAAATAAATATGTACGCTAGTTTAATATACAGAAGCAGATGTACCGTCATGTTTTCAGGCAATAAATTGAGAACTTTGCTCTCACAGAAAGAATATAAGTTATAGTTTTAAAAAGGCTAATCCAAGCCTGCTCCCAGCATTGGTCAGGACCAAGCAGCACTTAGGACTGCACAGAGGTATCTGAGAAAGGTGATTTTACATCTACCCAGCGCAGCATGCAATGACAGTAAAGGTGGTGTTCACAGGTACATCTGTAACAACAGAAGAGCTTTCAGTTTTTCATTCTCTAGCATCCCAACACAGGGAACAGAATCTCCCAGTTTAGGAGCAACATTATCTTCAACTCCTGAAAGGACCTTCAAGTGATTTTTCCATATGAAATGCACTCTAAGGCAGCCAATCCATCTGTATATTTTCTCAAACTCCTTGCTATGCAAATGTACTTTGTACCTTTCTCGTGTATGTCAGTAAACTGAGATAAGCAAGTTTTCCCTTTATGGGGCAGGCAAGTACTTTTCACGGCAGTTTCTTTGAATGAGCCTAAAAGTATTGTCAAAGCGTTTCCCACCCACAGTGAACTGCATTACTCATAATTGCATCATTTACTAGCTTTGCATTTTTAGAATCACTATCTGGCCTAAAGCAGTCTTGGAATAAAAAGTACACAAGGTCAGGAAACATCACACAAGTTTCTAAGACCAACAAACACTTTACAAGGGACACAGCCATCTGCAGGAAGAAGCAACGTTTCTCGCCAAGAGATATGAACTTCAAATTACTCATACTTCCCTTATCAAAAAGGGAGCATTAAAAACAAATAGAAACCAAAACTAATTCGAACAGCACCTTTTCTTCTTCACTGTCAATACTGTCGACAGAACATTTATATAAGGGATTATGTTAACTGTGCAACACAGGTAAAAGTGTTTAGTTCAAGGCCATTTGGCAGCGCGATTAAGTCTCGCATTTCTCCAGCTTCAGGACAACAGGCATATCCTGTTACTGAAGATACAACCCCAGTGAGGCCTTCAGGCAGGATGCATTTCCTGCCTAACTTTTCATGATAAAACTTCTGAACTAATCCAAGAAATAGCTAAAAAATCTACTACTGCCATCTGCAAGCATAGTAATAACAACTTGGAACAGCAGTTGTCTCTTCTACAGATGCCAATTTTTTTTTTTAACCTCAGCATCCCCTCTTTCAAGTTTTTTATTAAATGCAACTCACTGTCTAGCTTGCTCTATGCTGAAAACAGAGGGAGTTTAAAAAGCAGGAGTATATTGTATATATACTCTGTGCATATATACTAGACAGGAAAATTGAGTTACTCCTTTGAGAGGACCGAGTTGAATTGAATCTACTATTGATTTCAAGTTGATTTCAAGTGGTATTTTATTAAAGACTAATGCACATAATGGTTTAGGTATTTATAAGTAAGAACTTATTTAAACTCCATTTTTCTATTACTGGTAAGGAAGGTAACATCATATTTCCAAAATAATAAAAAAGTCTGCTTAAATCAGTGGACACTATACAATGGCATACCTCATGTGCAGCCATTGCAGCTTTTTTGGAATTAAGTTTAGTTTTTAAATATGAAACTATTAATGTTTAATCACTCAATATATAAAAAAGGCTCATTAACGAACTTAAATTTACTCTGTATTCAATCTTTAGAAAACAAAAAGAAATTGCAATTGTATTTGTTCTTTAAATACACAAGCAGAAAAATCTGAAGCAAATCAGACCTGAGAAGGGATGCCTGACTCACTACATCAGTACTTCACGCACGGAGCACCACTCAGCATCCAGAGACCAGGAAAAAGGCAAGCATAGGGTTCTCAGCTCCTGCAAAACGGCTCCTTCCCTGGCATCTTGGCTGTGCTATCTTGCCACTTTTCACAGTTAAAAAAAAAAAAAAAAAATCAGCACTAGACCACTGGGAAATACACTAATTCATAAACCTGAAAGCTATCATTTCAGACCAAGTGTGTGTTAAGAGCATTTAATTTACTATTTTGCCTAAGGAATAATATACCTATTAATCCAGCAAGATGCAATTCAGATCTCTTCTTTGACAGGAAGACACTGTCTGTCCCATTTTTACATACGAATGCCATCACAACTGAATTAATTGAACCATTTTTACTTATGAGCATGATCACAACGGGATTCACCAGCCAAATTAAGCAAGACAAAAACCTAATATGAATTTTTGAGAGTATGAGTTTCATCCCCTCACTATTCATTTCGCTTCATCTTCTTTAACCGTCTCTAAGAGATGGTGTATACTTCAACTCTCAACATACCATACCCAGTTTAACAGAACAGCAGGCCAAGGGGAAAAAAATAGCCAGTTTGATAATTAAGCCATACCCATTTGAAAGAAGCAGCAAACTGGAAGGCAATGCTGCGATTTTAAACAAGGTCTTCAATACATCTACAAGGCTAAAGCAAATTACATTCAGCACAGTGTTTTGAGGAGTCTCAGTGTAGTTACACTGTTTCTACAACTCCTATGACAAATTTGAACTTTTTTTGCTGTCCTCAGTGTGCGAAAGGAATCTCAGATTGTCTCATCTGGACAATGAATAATCTTACTGCTGTTTTCATGCTATTTCACTTAGCAAAAAGCCATATGATGCTATCTAAGCAGCAGCTGATCTAAATCGAGCTCAAGTATTGCAGACATAGACCTGAGCTAAACCACTACATCACATGCTTGCTTGATTTAAAAACACACGCAGAACAGAACTGATTCCGTATCAAACTCTGATAAATTTCATTCACACTTACTATTTTTGTCCCACAAAACACATACTATATTCTAGTCAGATCCTTATACCATCTATGTCACTACAGTAATTAAGTGCCTGAAAGGCTTTAATATCTCTTCTGTTTCTGCAAAAACTAAGTGTTAAAAGAAATGATCTTGTACTGTGTTTACAGCCCCTAAAGAGCGCTGGGCTATGCCAGACTTGTTAAATAGCACTAGCTAAACCCATGCTCATTTAGCACTGATTAAGATGAGTTCCAAGCTCTGTTCCTTCAGTAGCCTGTCATGCAAAACACAATTTAGTCTAGTTGTGTGCAAGTCATTTGATAATTAATCAACCCCCCCAAAATGCATCATGGTAGTGAACAGTACATGCAGTTATTTAACCTGTAGGAATTAGAACAGAACACACGAATGTGTCATATTAACAATACTGGCTTATAATTCATTTCCCATTTATAAGAAAAACAGACTATGAAATAAAACACACAACTTTTGCTGTAACACATCTGTTATAAAACTGGTATTAAAAGACAAGATGCATGGATAAAAATCATGGTTCAAGTGGCAAATTATAATGAGAATATAAGAGGTAAAATGAGTCAATGTAAAAGAACCAAGAATTAGACCAATTGGACTCACTACCTGTAAGCACATATCTCTTACCGGGTTTGCATATAAAAGATTCAAGGCACTAAAGAAAAATTCATACATTAAAATAGTGCCCATGTTTGGAAGGAAATGCAACACATTTTAATCCACACAAAACTTTTTAAAAAATACAACGATTTCTTTCTCAACCTGAAACATCTCAATTTCCTAGTCCTGCTTCAGCTAAATACAAGACACTCAAAGTACACTAACAGCACATTACACAAGTGATGAAGAAGAAATCAACACAAAGCCAGGAAGTTACTAATTCTGCCCATCTCTCTTGTACAAACTTGCTAAATGACTTGGGGTAAATGCCTTCATCTTCTTTGTTTCCCCATTTGCAGGGTAATCATGCTCTGTAAGGGGGTGGGATGTTCTTCATATCAATACTAGCTTTGATATCTACTGAAGAGCACAACAAGTGTTCACTCATATTAGTCAACAGAATTGGTTCACTAAACACGATATGTATGTGCATGCATGTGTGTTATTTATAGTAAAAGTAGCAAGGTTTAAAAAAAAAAAAAAAAAAAAACACAAGCATGAGAAGAGACCATGATCACTCTAAGGAGATAAAACTACAGCATAACTAGCTTTCAGCTCCAGCACACAGACATAATATTGTGTAAGATCTGTGGTGATGTTAATCAGGAACAAGGCATTACATTACAAAAGATATCCTTTGCTATTAAAACTAAAAGATATATTCCTCCAAATGTCTGCTTCGTTTTTGTTTCAAATGATGCCGCTTTTACCTCTGGGCACCTTCTTTTCCATTTCACTCCTATCTAGAGAGCCAGTTTCACAACCCACCCCACCCACATTCAGGACATCGTGCTGCTGCGAGCAAAAAAAAAAAAACAACCAAACCAAGCAATTCAGAGCAAGGGATAGATGAATCGGGAGAAGGAAGCAAAGCGTTCCTACACTCTTAACCAGGAAGACAAACGTTCAGGCACAGAAACTCTGCCCTAAGACAACCAAGAAAGCACGAGAAGAGGCATTTATCTTTCTCCCTTGTCAGCAGCTAACCCAGAATGAAGAGACAAAACAGAAACTCACTCTGCATGAGAACTGGATTTTCACATTCACTGTCAAACTTCTTAAACGTGAGCAAAAAAAAAAAAAAGAGACAAACCATCTCCATGGTGGCACAACAGTACATTAGAAACCATATGACATCTATAAATGAACTGCTGCTTGGTATTACTGGGATCTCAAAATTAGCATCAGGCTTCCAATTTATAGGGATTAGAAATAAACCATTTTCTCACATAGTTAATCAAACAGCTGTTCATACACTACATAAACCTCTTCTAAACTAAGTGTGTAAGCACAGGAGTAAAATCATCACTCCAAAACAGATATCCACAAAATCACCATTTCCTATGAAAAGGAGAAAATCTTAGGCAATCAAGTCACTTTTAATTGACTGACAACATCTTAATTCATGAATTAAGAAAATGTTTGCCTGGATACCTATCATCTGACACACTCATATTTTGTATTTGGGCCTAAACATATCCAAAACACAGTCTCACTTCACACAGCTCTGCATACAAATTGTACCTCAGTCAACTATCTATAGTATTATGAAGACAGAAAAATAGCTACAGTAAAATGAACGAAGCCCAAAGCTAACAACTTGTAGCTTGAAGATTGAAAACTAACACTGTAAAACAAGACAGAGACAAGAAGCACAACCAAACATATTTCAAACTTTTCTCCCTCAACCAGAGCCAAAATCTAGTTAGCAAAGAGGGAGGTACTGGCCACTCTGTGTGCACACATGCGCAGTGAAAACGGCATCTATAGCTACAAAGAAGCCTAAGCCTATAAAAGACAGGTGCCTATAGAGAGCATACTCACAGTCCTCCAAGATACAGGAGGAAAGGAAGGCTGGAGTTAAACTGTTAGGTAGAGACCAAAGAAAAGGAGCCACATTCTGTCTCTGGTGTTTCTTCATCCCTAGAACTGGAGAAACGACTTCCATAGAGTGAACCCAAGCAGTTCATGACTTGACAGCTCCAGTACTGCGGTAAAGAAACCCACAGGAACAAATGGACGCTTCTTAGAATCAGTAGTTCCTAGATAAATATCCCTCTAAAAGAAAATGATACTTTTACTAGCTAAGAAAGCTTTAGCTTTCTACACTGGCATACGAAATCCTGGGATGCAATAAATAACAATAACCTTCCAGTGGAATCAACTATAAATGCGCACGGAGAATAAGATCTGTCTTAGTTTCTCTTAAAGCCAGGCAAAAAAAGCATGTTTTAACCAACACATATGCAAGGGGAAACAAGAAAATACACTACACATGCATTAATCTGTCCTTCATTAAATCCAGCTAAGAAAGGATGAGCAAAGACAGCACATGATATTAATGTGATATTGCTCCAAATCAAGCTGCTTTTCCTACATCATAGTCTGACTTTTGGCCACCGTCCCAAGATCTTAGCTCAGAGCTACTAGATTCCAAAGCTCTTGCTCAGTATTTAACTACTTCTGGGCCTACAGGAAAATAAATTGATAATGTACTTCAAATAGAAAAATATCCATCACGCACACTCATAGAAATCACGTCAATACATTAGAAGCTCACGTTCCCCACAATGCAGAAACACATGTCCTGAAGGGATGTAAAGACCGATAACTTGACAATCAGATGAGCATCAGACCACATATCAGCAAGAGCCGAGCTGTATCTTTGCTGCATGAAAGATACTTTCATCAGCATGTAGGTATTTCTTAAGTTCTTGCATTAATTCATATGTGTGACAGCTACGGGGAACAGATGAGCAGGAACACATCATGTTCTCCTAAAGTACCAGGAGAGTTTAACGAAATGCACAAGTATGCCAACCAACAGAATTTAGAGAATTTATTTAGTACTCTGTTACATAAAACCATATTTTACTTGATATAACTTTTCAACATCAATATGAAGGTAAGGTAAGAATCACACACCACAACCCCAAATACTTACTGTTGTTTCTCTCTTGCTTACGGACTACAGCTACATCCTGTAAAATGCAAAACTTGCATCTTGCTTGAAGCTGATATCCAGCCCACATTAAGCTTGAAAAGCCTGAGGTTCCAAGCACCAAGGCATATTCTCTCCATCTTTCATTACCTGGAATTAAAACTTCCTTCAACACCTCACTGCCTGCTATTCCAAAGTTATCCTTGATATAAAGCAGATATACAGGTTATAGAAAACACTGAAGAGTTTCAAATAATATGTCTCTTATGTAGGATAAGAAACCCAATCTTGGCTACCCCTGAAATGCCTATTCACCCTTAACATTCCTTTCTTAGATAACTGGTTGAAGAAAAAGCTTCCAATAAAAGGCATTTTTACTAAAGAGTACATGATGATAAAACAATCAGAAAATACACTGTATAAAACCTCACAAAACAGTATTTGGGTTTCTCTCCCTGAGATGCCTAGTTTTCTTAGGGCTGGACTTGGACAGTATGAAAGCAAAAAGCAACCTGAGTAACAACAGTCATGAATTTCTTGCAAAGAATGCATCTTAAATTCAAGTAGGATGGTAGAGCTTGCAAGAATCTCTTTCCTTTCAGAGTTCAGCGATAGGAACTCTAAGGCACCAGTGTGAGGACAATAAAAAGAAATTAACAATCATAATAATGAACAACTTTGCTATTTTGTAAAATCAGACTTTGGTCTTTGATTTTTCCTCTAAGTCTCTCTTCATATGACAATTAACTATGATATTAGCTAAATGAAAAAAATAGTTTCAATTCTGCCTAATATAAATACTGCATCTAATTAACTTAGAAGCAATCATGACTTGACAGGCATTTTTCCAGGCTGTCTGGCCCTAGATAGAAGGTTACTTTAAAAATGTCAGCTTTCTAAGACATAGCACCGGAAGGTACAACCTCACACAACACCAAAACTTCCAGTTTATGAGTTGGAATAATAATAATAGAAAAAAAAAAAAACAGTGCAACTGCTACTAGTCTTCTCTCCACCTACCCTAGGGCAAAGAAAGAAACAGAAAGTTGTAGAGCAAGCATCATGTGCCATGTTCAAGACATGGAAAAGCCAGCTCTATGACTCTTTCTAAATTCAATGAGTCTACTCACTACTTGACCATTAGGATGGGTATTTCTGGGAACAAGCTGCATGGGGCATTACCAAGTTCCTTCCATGACAGTGTCATACATTTCACATTTCATCATGAGCAATACACTTAATGGTAGGAGAGTTAGAGTGGAAACAATCGTACTGAAGTCACCAGAGGATATTAATGCTTTGGCCAGATACTCTACTCCAAGAGTCCTGTCTAAGTCTTCAGGAAAAATAAGACACCTTCTTGCACTGGTGTTCCTCGTCCATAACTACAGCAAATATTTGAATCACAGGCAACAGTAATTACTGGATAATCCTGGGAACTCCAGATCACTTTATCTGCAGCAGGATTAGTCCACCCAATATGCAACAAAAATGACTTATTGCTTGTTTCTAGGACAATGTGTACTTAAAAAGGAAAGTTCACCAAACATTATTATAAGTCAAGTTTGTGCACCAGGCCAGTGATACTGAATATTGTCTGTTACTATGCTTTTATTACACAAGGAGTACACCAACAGAAGATGTAAATTCCTATTTTGTTCCCTAAAAAGTATAAACTCCAAATGGTGTGAGCACTCTGTTCTACTACCTTCTTTGTTTTCATCAATTTCAAAATACCTGCACAAGTCTACCCTTTTAGTCTCCAGAAAACAATTAGTTTCAACAATTAGTTCTTCCCTTTCAGTAATCCTTCTCTGTTTAGGTCAACCCCAAAAATGTATTACTATCCTCACTCAAAGCCACAGTGACCTCCTCCTTACAGGAACAATAACTACTTCACTAAGTTATTTATTTTCACTTTCAAATTCATTCTTCACAACATTAATTATTTTGCATTTGACATCCAATATCAGTTTAAAAGAATGTTTCACCCATTTTCATGTCCAACATGCTACAACGCCTGATCTACAAATGTTTATTTTTCCCCTTAATATTCATAAAATCATAAGGGTTGGAAGGGATCTTTAGAGATCATGTAGTCCAACTCCCCTGCACATGCAGGGTCACCTAAAGTATGTGGCATAGGATTGTGTCTAAGCAGGTTTTGAAGATCTCCAGAGAAGGAGATTTCACAACCTCTCTTGGCAACCTGTTCCGGTGCTCTGTCACCCTCACTGTGGAAAGTAACAGCCTCTCTGTCAAGAAATTTTTCCTTAAGTTCCTGTGGAGCTTCTGTGAAATGCTAGAAGTTAAGCACTTGTAGCGCTTCAGTTTGTGGTCATTTCCTCTCGCCCTATCACTGGCTACCACTGAAGAGAGACTTGTCGGAGTTACCATAACTACCCTGAGCGAACGCAGGGTCTAGTACACAGCTGACAACTTCGAAAAGACAGACTTCCTCATGTTTTTGTCAGCTTTAATTTTCCCAACTTCAGTTTCATTGCACGCTTGCTTGTACAAGTAGAGAAAAACATAAGGCCTTTCACATACGTTGGTCACTAACCTGCATACTTTCTATCAGTCGCTTGCTGCTCCCAACTGCTCGATTGAAATTGCTGACAACTTCTTTCCTTTCCATCAAGCCTTATCTCAACAGACTGTTTTTACTCATCTCTGAATATTAAGCACCAACAACTCCTTCTCATAGTATACTGACCCTTGAGGTAAGGCAAAAAAATAAAAATAATAAAAATAAAATAAAATAAAAGTGATAGTTTATCACAAACAAAAAACTTAAGAGCCTAGTAATTGTGCAGTTTCAGCTTTTACACTTACTACAAGAGGATCCAGTTGCATTAGATAACATGCTATAAATTATTTCTGCCAGAGAACTAGATTACAATGCTATATAGCTTTGCCTTTAAAATGCTGCAATAAAAGAAGCAGCATGTTGCCACAGATTAGAGAGAAGTGTTTTGAGGACTGCATCTATATCAACATGGGACATCTACCAAGGATTCATGACTGTAGCCTAACAGAACAGTTACAGCTTAAGCCTTTTGGCGCTAGTACGGCAACTTCTTTTGGTTATGGGGAACTTAAGTCACTTGCAAGACCATGACCGAGCTTTGTAAGACAATTCAAAACCAGAATTCGGAATGAGTATGTGAGCCTGTTTTGGGGGCAGTGGGAGAAGATGGAGGGAAGATCAGTTTGTACCTAAAACACACAAACTCTCCCTGCACACATGCACACCTCACAAAATGCTAATGATCCAGTTACTAAAACTAATAGCCAGTATAAAAGGATCTCCATACCACACCACTGCTCACAATACTGTGCATCTCTCTCTGCCACAACACACTTGTCATTAAGTTGCATTCATAAACCTAATAAAAATGCTTCGGGTTACACAAGCTCAAACTCCAATATGAGTCTCTTAAAATAATTTGTACACGCTACTTCAACAGCACTGAACAGAGAAAACTGTCCGACAAGACTTCATCACTCAGAAAAACTGTTTTTCAGTAAAACTACTTTAGGCAGTAAAAGAGCTTGGTTTTCCTTTTTCCTTTTATTTTTTAAGAAGGGAAATTATTAAGGCAGTCATTAAGTATTAATATTGATACTTAACAGTAATATTAAATACTATATATTATATCAATAAAGTGGCATTCCTTAACAGTAATTGTTACCAAGCACAGGGGAAAACTGACAGTCAAAAAGCCATTCCTAGATAATATGACACGTATTCATTCTTCAGCTGTTGCAGTCTGCTAAGAGCACTGGGGTCACTCTGCTGTAGTGACCTTGTTAGCAGTCTCCTCTGCTCCCTGCTTCTCCGACAGTTGCTCAACAGCTAGTCAAGTTACATGAGCACCGTTTCCTCTGCTCCCGCACTTCCTCACTACTACCACTTAAACTATGTGGGTGCCAACTGTTACTTTACTCTCCTTCAAGTCTTTTTAGCTTTTTCCTACTGAAGAGCTCTGGTGTTGGCTTTGCAGACTCGCACCATAAGGTTGTAGACATACAGTCTCCTTACTCTTAGGAGCTTCATTCATAGTTGTCCATATTTAAGAGACCAACAAAAACTGTCAAAAAAAATGGCTATTTCTGCCTCTGAAAGAGGCAAGGTTATCTGCTCAATACTCAGCTGTTGGTTGAGAATTTGTTGCCACAAGCTAAAGAAAGGAAGAGAAAAAGTCATCAACAGTAATTCTTTATATAGCACTCCTCAAAATACCCTTTTCAATATGCTAAAACAAACAAAGCAACAAGCAATTTTTTTTTTTTGCTTTCCCCTACAATGCATGGCAGGATTTTTTTTTTTTTTTTTTTTTTTTTTTTTGTGTTGGCCCCTCAACTTGTGCAGGTGCCTATTTTCACAGTAGAGAGGCTTTTTTTCCCCCCTTCTAACCAGCCCTGCAGAGAAGAGACTTTCTGTCAGGTCACACAGACTTTAGAAGAGCGAGGCCAGCTGCTTACCTGGCTGCTTACCCCCAAGCTCCAGCCCTGCTTCCAGAGGTCAAACACAACGTATTCCGTCTTGAATATTAATGATACCTGAATGTACCTGTTAGAATTGCTAACAGGAACAAAATTTTCCTCGGAAAATACACACAATCAGTCAAAGCTTGCTATACGCTCGGACACAAACTCATCTGAGCCACACACAGCAGCAACAAAGCTAAGTTATTTCACTCACAAGGTCCAAAGCTGTGTGCAGCACGTAGCTGCTCTACGAAATCCAATGTCTCCTAAACACACAGGACAGGCCCGGCACGCGGCAACCTGGAAAATGAATCATGCTGAAGCCCTTACAACATCTGCAGCTACTAACTCGCAGATCAAACCCCATCGTGCCTGGCATCACGGCACCCCATGAGAGGCTCTGCTGAGGCCATGGAGCTACCCCAGAGGGTCTTTAGCACACGCAGCTTGGCCACAAGACCGCATGAAGGCCTGACAACAGAAACGGCATCTAGAGATAGGAATCAGGAGTCTCCAGCACACCTCAGCAAATTATTATTTACAGAAGAAAAAAAAAAGTTGTCAGTGCCCCCAGCTTGCTGAAGCCTTTGGCCCAACCAGGTCCTCAAAAACAAAACTCATGTTTTTCTCCAGGGGCAGCAAGCCCCCTCCAGGATGGAGAGGTGGAGGGGGAGCCCACGGTTTCCTTTTGCCCCCCCCTGCAGCCCTGGCCCCCCGGGCAGGCCCCTATACGGGGCACGTCTGACACAGCCGCGCTCAGGCCCACCCGACGGGAAACTCCTCAACGCCGCCGCTGAAACCATCAACAAAAAGAACAACAAGACGGAAAAAAAAAAAAAAAAAAAAAACCCCTTAACCGAAGAGTCAGGCTTCTGCATACAAATCCCTGTGCATGCACATGCAGTTGCAGTAAAAAATGCTGCTGTTCTATGAATGACATCAGGAACCAAAGACATAATGACTATGGAATTAAACTTGGAAAGTAGGTGTAAAAAGCTATTTCGTATATAAAACAGAGGAAGCAGGATACTTTATGCATTGTAACGAGAGCTGAATTGGTGTAAAATGTGCTACGGCTTAATTTTCTAAATCACATTTAGTTGGGCATTAAAATATTAAGCCAAGTACATTGCTGAAGAGATCATTATTTCTGCTTTCTATACAAGTTTCTGTCTTGAAGCACTACTATACTTATGTTTATGCCTGTAATACTGTTGCTAAAGTATGAGAGCAGAGGTGCTGGGGAAGAGTTGCTTGAGAAACTGACTCTGTGACTTGTCAGTGCTACCTGTCACTGTTATTGGCTGTTGATTCTGGGAGCGTAGGCTCGTGAAATAGGACTAAGTTGAAGAATAAGGTGCCTAATAGTTGCCTCCGTATCCCTTGGATCTCTGTCCTTACCTCTAACTATGCTGACCCACTCCGTGCTGGTTTGGCAGGGTGGTTCAGCACCTGCCAGCTGCACCCCGGCCTCCCTTGTTCGTTACTCCCTTACAGAAGTTGAGACACGCAGCGTACGCAGAGGCACCCACACTCTGAAGTGTCTGTGTCGAAACTGAGTCCTATCCTGAATGCAGTATTTCATCTATCTAGGCACAGATTGTACTGATGCTTGGGATGCTTTTCCAGTTGTCAACGTGTGCAAAAAGTAAAAACATTAGTATCCAATAACTCTTTAGAGGTACTCAAGTAGTTAAGCTGACTGTTGAAGATTTTATTTAGCTCAGTTTGACTTCAAGTCACTATTGAAGAGATGTCCTTGGTCACAGACATCTTTTGGAAAAATCTATCTCTATACAGTAAAAGATGGAGAAGTCTGGATGGAAGGAACCTCTGGAGATTTCCTGTTGAGGTAATTACCTGTTGAGGGCTTTAGCTTACTCTGGGACACCGAGCTCAAACTGAGAACAATCCCAGCAAGGGAGGATCTGTGGCTCCTCTGTGCAGCCTACTCAACACTGAGGTGCTAGAAGCCGCCAGTAAATGGGCAGCAGTGTATCCGAATGTGCAGAAGTTTCTCTCTTGCAGCGCTGCATGCGGCAGAAGAGCCCAGGATTTCTGTTGTGGAGGGTGAGACAATTTCTTACTGTCAGGTCTTTGTTCTGCCTGCATTTGCATGTGCTGAGCTTAAAGGTCAACCTGGAAGATGATCTTCAGAGAGAAGCTGGTTGTGTCATTTCGGACAAATTACAAATCTGCAGGATTTTGTTCTGTCTGTATTTAATTCCCGATAAGCTTTTTCAGACAGATGGAAATGATTCGATTGGAAACACTTTCCCCATTTCAAATGAAATTTTGCGTCTGCGCAGTCTCTTATCTTTGTGTTTTGGCAGAAACTCATGCTTTTCCAAGCAGAGCATGAGGGATGTGCTTGAGTTTCTGATACTAAAATGAAGGAAAAAAGGTCTAATCTATTAAAAAAGCGGGATGGTCATGTGGGGTAAGAATCTTGACTTTGCTTGAATGAACACGATAAATATTAAGGCCAGTTTCCTTTCTCGGTAAGAGGTGACACTGCACTTCATCTTTTCTATCTGATAGAGTTTTCCACAGTAATATTGCACATGGGTGGTTGTCTGATTTACGTGTACTTAACAAGGTTTGATTTTTTTAGCTTTTCAGAATAAAAAGGAAGACTCTGCATTGTGTTTGCCTAGCTAGGAATACCTTGGATATAAAGTTTATCAAGATGCCTGAAGGGGGATAGAGGAAGAGACCAGAAGTGCATCTAGCTTCTAATTACTGCCTCACTTCACTGGTGACTTCTGATCTGATTCAAACTGCCAATTAAAGATTTGTGGTGTATCTCACGTTCTCCTGAGTAAAAAATCCCTATATTTGCATTGTAAATTAGATCTGGGCAGCAAAAATAATGTACTCTCCATGGGGACATTTTGTGTATGTATATGAATATATATACAGTCTATTTTGGAGAGATACATAGTCTGCAACTGACTGTTTTCTTCCCGCTAAGAACAAGAAATAGCTATAGGATATTCATCTTGAAGGGGAAAAATGTAAAGATCTGGGCCCTTTTTTAAAAAGATGCTTCAGAAGCACTAAGGCTGCCTTGGACTCCCCCAAGCTTAGGAGTGCACCGGGTGACGCCTGTGTGGCGGGTGCAGTTCCTGCTGATGCATCTTCTCCAGAACCAGGCAAACGGCAGAGGCAGCAGTTTCCTCGGGGCTGCAGGAAGCGTCAACTGTCCGGGTTCGAGGCCGCCTCTGCCCTCCAAGTCCTGCTAGCGGGAGTCCCAGTGGTTGGGGCAAAGTGCTGAGAACCCTGATAGAGAGGAAGGAGGAGTGGATATATTGAGTCATTTCTCTCTCCTGATTTCTCTGTTTTCCCCTTGATAAATATAGAATCATAGAATGCTTAAGGTTGGAAGTGACCTCTAGAGGTCATCTAGTCCAACCCCCCTGCACACGCAGGGTCACCTAGAGCATGTGTCACAGTACCGCATCCAGGCAAGTTTTGAGAGTCTCCAGAGAAGGAGACTCCACAGCCTCTCTGGGCAGCCTGTTCCAGTGCTCTGTCACCCTCACTGTCAAAAAATTTTTCCTTAAGTTCCCTGGAAATTCTGGTGTTTCAGTTTGTGACCGTTTCCTCTAGTTCTGTCAGTGGCCAACAGTGAAAAGAGGCGGGCCCCATCCTCCTCACTGCCTCCCTTGAGGTACTTATAGACACTGATCAGGTCCCCTCTCAGCC
>JAWLRI010000390.1:651289-723213 GCA_034781795.1 Crypturellus tataupa
AGGAGAGGAGAGGAGAGGAGAGGAGAGGAGAGGAGAGGAGAGGAGAGGAGAGGAAAGGAACAGCCTGCCCAATCTCTCTGCAGTTTGGAAAGGTGAAACCTCTGGGCTGTGAGCTGCAACCTCTGACCTGGGATATGGTTGGAGTTTCTAGCAACCCAGGCTTTTATATATATATAATACATATATTTATATTTACATGTAATTGTTTTTATATATGTATACTCCTTAAGGGAGAAGGGAGACTGTGCCTTGCTTATGTACTAGATCAAAGTCTAAACATGAAATAGAGAGAAATAATGTTTTGTCTTCCCTTGATAATTGTGATTTTATTTGCAATATCTTTCTTTTTTCTTTCTTTTTTTTCCAGATAAGAAGTACTTTTGATAAGGATGGTTATGCAGTTTAAGTAACTGAATTGCTCAGACTGTTTTCCAACTATCTAGCATCTATTCGTTGAAATGACATTATGCCTTTGACTTTTAACAAGGCCTAGCTTTGAAAATGCCGATTTGTTTGCCATCTACAGCAATGTCACATCAAAAGTCCTTTGGAAGTGGGGATGCTTCGAGACTGTGTTTTTGTCTAATACCCCCCACTTTCACTAACAGTCTGATCAGGGCTACGCTGACTTCCAGCCTCAGCCATTTCTTTTCCATCAACCATCAAATCCTGAGTTATTCTTTATGTAGTTCTGTCAAGGAGTTTGAAATATATGTTGTTGATGAGCTATATAATTCAAATAATTCTAGTTATTTTTGACACATAATCATATTGCAACCTAGCTTGTGCAATAGATGTTTTCTGCATGCTGTATGGCTAAATTGAGCACAGGGACTGTTTGCCATAGCTGCATGAGGGAATCTCTGTTTATAGATGTCTGTTAGCATGTCTAAAAGGAGGGAGGAGGAGGGAGAAATGCTCTTGCTTTTTAAGGACCTTATACAAGGACAAGTTAATTTCTTTTTGTTTCCAGTCAAGGTCTCATGATGATTGTAAACTGTAATTTCTAGATTTAATAAGGTGTAGCCTTAGGATAGTATCCTGCTCATTGGTAGCAGCTTCCTGTTAATGGATGAGAAAGTTGCAAAGGAAGACGGCAATATGAACAATGTAGTTTTCAGAGCCACTGTTCAGAGTAAGATGACTTTTCCCTCCTGCTTTGTGTTTTAAATGACATGGTAACTTTGTTTAAAGCAATGTAAATCTTCATGGTTTCTGCATTATTTTCAGTAATAGCAACCACTTCATATCTAGTGGGTTGGCCTGACTCAACACCAAAGGCTTTGAGTCCTAACTTTCAACGTGGGTAAACTCAAGAATAAAGCATGATGTAAGAAATACACAATTTTCATGAATATTGTGCCAGTTACATAGATTGCTGGCATCACTTCTCTTGAGATAGCAGAGCTGTATAATGTTTTTTTCTTCCCCCTGCGGAGTGGACAGCACTTTGTGTATGTTGTCTGCAATACTCAGCATGGTGTATATTGTCAACAACCTAACTACACAGAACTCTGGACAGGTGAAAATAAGGTAGCTGGCAGGTATCATGTGCTTTCAAAAGCGGGGATTTTGTTTTGTTATTGGTTTATTTTTTTACATAAGCTTAAAATTGCAGCTGTCAAACTCTTGGATCTGATACTGATCCACTTCATGGATAGTATTTCGAAAATGCAATTTTAGAACAGTGAAGATTTTATTGTGCACTTTCACTCTTTAAATCCATGCAAGCCCTTGCCTTACTCATTAGTATTCAGATATCGTGATTTGTGCATGGGACGTGTATACAGATAAATGTTTTCTTCTAGACTAACTCCAGATGGGGAGAAACAGCATCTGCTGCTTGAATCTCTCAGGCCCAGAGACCGTAGATCTGATCCAGGGGAATGCCTTTGTGATTTTGCAATGTTTCTTAAATGCTTCTCATACTTCTTGTAGGAGTCAGCCTTAATGTCCCAGCCTCTTTTCATCAGTGAAAGGACATCTGCTACTGCAAATTTTTGTATTTATTTTTGTATTTGTCTTCTAGGGCTTTCTGCTATGAAACTAATAAGAAACTAATATGAAACTAATAAGAAAGAACAATTGACACACTTCCTGTTAGCACCTTAACTTCCAAAAGCAGCCTTCTTATAAAGAGGAGGAAGGAAAAAGAAAAAATAGCTAATGATTAGAAATGGAATGGTTTCCCTGCTCCCCTTTTTTGCAGAAATGTCCGGAAACATGACAGAGTTTTGGTATCCGTTGATTTTGAAGAGTTGTGTAAGGGCTCCCGAGGGTGAGTAATCTATCCTCTGCTTCAAATTCCCTAACCGGGTGGTTAGAGAAACTACGAGCTTCATTTAGTGTCCCAGTCGCTTCCGCTCTGTGCTAAAGGAATGAGGACTACATAAAATACAATAAGGGAGTAATATAGTTATTTCCTTGTCAAAGTCACATTTTTTTTTCTAGTATAATGAGGGAGGATGACTGGTAATATATAAGGTTCCTTTAATATGGCTATGTCAGGTTTACTAATCCCTGTGTTGTTTGCATTTGAGGTCACTACTTGAGATGAGTTAGGGGTTTTCCTGCCTCCTTTCCTCTTTATTTTATCAATTTCAAGAATCCTTCCTGTTGTATTCTCATGCAGTACTCTGTAATAAATAGGAAAAAGAATTTCTCACCCTTCAGACTTTATAGCTAGAAATGCTATCATTTCATGTAATAATTCTGAATTGTAAAACTGAATTCGGTATTAGAGATTTTATTTAGGGTTCAGAACTGTAGGATTTTATGTTCAAAACTCAGTTTACATTTCATGACCCAAAGGGTATTTTGGAATGTCAAAGGAGATAATTTTAACAGATAACAGTGAGAATTTATAGCAGTTTTATTTGTTCACTTATCCTTGTCAGAAACAATCCCAAACATATTTTCAAGGATCTTCTGCCATGGTATATAGTGAGGGTACATGTAATTTCTGATATCCAAGGACTATAACCACCTTTGCTGTTTATGCTTCTACTGTAGTTCTAGCTCCTCTCTTGTATTTTAGCTTGATGAGTCTGATCCAAATTCCATTGGCATTAATGAAGAACACTCATTGACTTCAATAATCTTTGAATTGCATCTGGTATCAACCACATCAGCATAATCAAGCGCGAGGCAACTGTTATGGATGCACTATTTAGCGCTGATTAGGGAGGTGCTGCGAGTTCCAGTGTCAGCTGGTGCGAGGTGCTATTTTATAAGGGCTTGATTATTAAATTACTGTTGCAGGTTATGAGTCTTTTAGCTGGGCTTTCACTTCCTACTGGGTGACATTCTGTATTTATGTTATAGCTCCCCTGAAGCATTGGTTAGAAGGGTTCAGTCATTTAATATAATTTTCAAGTCTGTAATCTTTTATTCTCTAAAGTGGCATTAAGAAGTGCCACCAACCTGAGTGAAGTGAGTGTCAGGATGTGTATTATGTTCTTGCCTGCCTCCCGTAGCAAGATTTCTGCCTTGCTGCAGGGACGGCTTAGGACTGTCCTGACAGCACTTGCTGTGGCATAAAGTAGGAGAAAGGATATGCCGGGTTTCTCATGCTGTTAATTCACCTAGAGTCAACTTCCCTGGTACGCTGTGAAGTTTATCTTGAAAGCTGCTAAAGACTATTCAAGTAAATGAGATTGCACTGCCTGTGTCACATCCTAGAGCAACTTTACCAAGCCCTGTACAGTGGGGATGATCAGCCCCTCCAATGCAGGCAGCTCCAAGTAGGAACCACAATGGTGCAAGGCCATGAGGCTATTGCAAAGCTCTCATTCAGCTGCTTGTAGGGACAATATTAAGTGTTGTCCAGGCCATTAGAGGCTCGGTGTATGCCCAGGAACTGAGCATGGCTGGGAAAGGTTTGCTGTGTTCAATTGGCTGTTTTTAATGTTTTTTTAACCAGTACCCAGCTTGACTGAACAGCAATATTAGCAGAGCGAGTTATCATCAATTAAAAAAACACACTTAACCACATCTTGCATGAGGTGGTTAAAATAGAGGTAGCAGACAGGATATTTTCTGCAGTGATACTCCCAGTTTTGTTACCACTGCTGGAACCATTAAAAATGCTTTAGCCAGTGACCAGGGTTTCCCCAAATTGCTGCAGGGGCCATAGAGCGCTGCTGCAAGGTTTCTGCTTGCCCTCCAAGGGAGAGCATGTCATTTCAGTCATTAAATTTGCTTTTAGGGATGTCCACGATGATTAAATATCATGCTAGCCAATGCATATGTGGGTGCCAGCAGTTAGGCAAATTTTACTTTAGAGCTGATGGACTTTTGTGCCAGTGCCAGTGCCAGTGCAAGACTTTATCAATCAATTAAAGGTTGTTCCACAACCTTATTTTCTGTTGCAAAAACTGACCCTTACCCAATAAAGTAGAAGAGAAATCCTTCTCTGCCTTGTCACATGCGCCTGAAAAGGCTGAAGAATAACATGCTTAACCTTTAGGAACAGAGACACATGCACACATAGCATTTGGCACAGCAATGTCACAGTGAGCTTTCCTAATGGCACATAAAAAGAGATATAATATAAGGGGAATCTGCAGTGTCTCACCAGTAAGCAAAGGCAGCCCCTAACTGGTATGGATTGTTATGTTACACAATTGAGCAAGAATAGATGGCACATTGGTATTTAACTGTGGTACTTAGGTCTAGCTGAGAAATAGGTCATTAAAAAGAGATTATACTTGTAATTATTATAGGAACCAAACCTCAGAAATCTTTTTCACAAATTAAAGCAGGTAGAAGTGTGCTGAAATGCTAAGAAATAACATTTGTAAGAAATTATTTGCAGGTACCTCATTTTTAACATGTAGCTATTTACACAGGCATTAAAATTAAGAGATTTGTTGAGGTCAGAGGAGGTTGTTTTTCTGCCTGGTTGAGGCAAAAGCTTGGAGCTAGGTAATGGACATGTAAAAATGTTCAAAACATGCTTTCTGGGGGAGCAATATAAAAGAACTTCAGGAGGGGCACATAAAGGTGATTTACTTTTCACCTTTTTCTGGCTTACTGCAGAAAAATTGTAATTGAACTTCAACTGGCCTCTGAATTATTTGGCCTTCTGTTAAGGAAGCAGAGAAGGATCTTTGATAGATGTTTATTATGATCATGATGAAAGATTTTATGCTTCTGTGTAGCTGGAGAATCAAGGGAGGAAAAAAAAAGAGTTTTAAAGATGGTTTCCAGTGTGTGTTGTTCATCTCTGCAGCATTCCTTGCTGTGTCTGTCCCCTACGTCTGCTTAGAGGCGCTAGCAGTGCACGAGCTGCCATCACCTGTCCTTTGCTCATCTCCAAACATTAGTTCAAAACCAGAAACTCAGGCATTTAGCATTTTCACCGCAGTTTTTCTAGCTGCTGAATGTTTCCTAGTTAATAAAATAACTAATATAAGACAAGGCAATTCTGCATTGAAATTAAGCTTCGCAACCCATATTCAAATCCCCTTCAACATAAATGACTAATTAAAATCAAATAATGTTTCTGTGGTACAGCAGTGGGTCTACAAAAATTCTTCAGTGCTTACAGTGGAGCTCAGCTACAGGACATATTTCAAATGCGCTGAGCTCAATGTACACAGTTCAAAACAGCAGACAAAGTATTGTAGACATCCTGGCTGTAACTGGAAAGCCCAGAGGGTAAAGATCTCTTGCAAAAGGACAAAGATGTCTGTGTTTTGCAAAATGCCAGGAGAATTATATTCAGCTGCCAAGTTGTAGAATTCACAGAATAAAGCAGGAAAGAATATGCGCTGATAAAGAACAGTTTGCTAGTTCTTGTAAATCAAAGAAGCTTTAAAAGCACTAATAATAGACTTATTGGTGGACAACATCCTTTCTAATTATTTATTTCTGCACAGATAGAGGATGATCAGCATCCTGTTTGACTTCACTTTGTTTGTTTAGGCAGAACACTCAAGTGATGAGCTGGCAGTCGGTGCTGATTAAAGGTGCCTCTAAATTTATCCCCACGTTGTCCAGGGAAGGCAGGGGCTCTGGCATTGTGGAATCACAAAGTTGTGGTGGTTGTTGTGTTGTTGTTGTTGTTGCTCTTGTGTAAGTGTCATTATTTGGCATAAGAATACGTCACGGCAAAGCGCCAAGTCAGAATCTGATATTTCACTTAGCTGGTGCCTTCGAGTGCGAGGTCCCTTCCTGCCAGTGCCCAGGACCGGCCACGGCGAAGGCTGGAGAAGGAAAGACACCAGCAGCAGCTTTCCCGCGTACCCAGTTATTTCCTGACTGAGAGATCCTTTTCCCTGCATTTATTCAGCTTTGTTTGTCAAGAAATGCACAGTTAATATTATCTCAGACCTCACTATGTCAAAAAAGGCTAGGAAAAAAAAAGTTATCCAGTGAATGTGGTGAGAGTTTGATGATCACCAACATGTCTTCTTCAGGAGCTTCTATTGTCTTGGAATAGTATTTCTAGTCCCAGACTTAAAATCTTTTGCACTTCACCAGATTTAAGTGTGCAAGCAGTTAGTAGACTGAAAGCTTTAAGGACAGGCGTATGAAATTAATGTCAAATTTATTTACCAGAGCCTCCCAGCTAGCAGATGGTCATTGGATTATTGCATTTTTGCCCCTTTTCAGTTTACTGCAGGGAGTTGCTGCTAAACTCCTCCTTCCAGGTTTTCAAACAGGAGTTCTGCGTATGCATATATAAATATAAAGAGGAAGATACAGTCTTTGTGTTGTCCCTAGTCTTTTTATTCCCAGTTCTCCAAAAACGTGCTGCAAATTCTTCTGTGCTTTGCAAGTTGGCTGAATTGCCCAGTGGCAATTATAAAGAGATTTAAATGTTTTCTTGTCTCTTCTTCCTATCACAGTAGCTTTTGTGCATTATTTCACTAACTATGCTTTGTGGCATAGCTGATATTTTTAGCATGTAATTCAGGATGAACTGGAAGATCTTTATATACCTAGCACACATGAACCAGCACTGATGTTCCGTATATAAAATGTAACTTCATCCACCTCAGGGACTTGTACTTCAGAGACTTACAAACACAGCCTCTGGCTGAAGCTATCTTTCTTTTGGCTGCATGTAGCACCCAGTAAAAGTTTGTATTTGGCACGTCATTTTTGAGGTGTGGCAGAGTTATAGATGGTAATAGGAGTGGAAGTTTTACAAACAGTTGTGTTGGAGACACATATAATTTCTTGCGTTCTCTTATTATATATTGTGCAAGCATTCAGTTAGCTGAGACATACTTAACTTTTGAATCATAGGGAGAATGCCACTACCCAGCTTGCCTGCAAACTCGTTTGCTTAGAAGCCTCATTGCATCAGCGAGAACAACAGTGCATGCTTAGAGTGCTCTGTGGAGCGCAGGGATTCAGCACAATGTTTTCTTTTCTCCGTTCAGTAATTTAAATGATTGGAGCGATACTTTTGACAAAAGAGGAAATCACTTCATTGTTATGGATCACTTTGCAAGTGAGGCTGAGTTTTGGAATAAAGTGATGGTGAGTAAACCCTGCGAGTGGGGACTGAGGGATTGTTTTTCTTCTGAGTTTTATTCAGCAGTTTTTGAAAACAAAGACGGAAGGGATTTTGGTATTCTGACTGCAGGGTTATATGTTTTTTATTAAGTGAAAATCATAACATATCGATTAAACAAGGAGTGAGATAATAGCAGACACTCTTGCTGTTGCGTTCCGTGTTAAAGGGGAATGTGAGTTTTCTTTTAGTGTCAAATTACAAATCTGATTTGCTGATAGTTACTCCAAGTTCTTATGAAAGTGAAATATGCCAGCTGATGAAATAGATGCATTTTGTCTCAGCAGCTACTTTTAACCAGCTTTGCAAAGTCCTTTGTGGTGAAGGTAGCTATGTGCATTTGAAGAAGTGGAGTTTCTCTTTTCTTCAAAACAAAAACTGATTTTATTTCAGATGGGGAAAAGCATGTTAAATAACTAAATATGATGATTTTCTTTCTGAAAATTGCATTTTCTATATCATCTTTAATCTTTATTCTCCATATGCTGCAAGTAGTCCTTTTTTTTTTCATTTTGCCGCTAGAGTCCTGGAGTACAAATGATAGTTCAGTCGTTAAAGTATCCATTTCATCCAAGGAGAGAATTTTTTAAATCCAGTTTTCTAGTCTTTGCTCATAAGAGTAAGGAGGCCAGACAAAGTAATAGGTGCTTAAGTATAGGGAGGTAACCATGCACATAGCTGCAGGTTAGAACAAGTAAACTTTATTGTGCCTTCCCTTGTTGCTGATGGTAATCAGGACATTCATATTACGCTGATGAAAAGCAAAAATCAACCAGAGGTTTTCTAAAGTAACTTAAGGAACACATTTTTTTTTGAGGGAACAAGGCAGCGTGATCCACTTGGTACAGCGTATAATCAGAGTGTCTGGCTTATCGAGTCAGGCTGCGCCACAGGCATGCTTACGTGAGGTGGAGGAAGCCACTATACATACAATTTTACTACACTTACACAGGCAATTGTACTGTATTAATGTGGTAAGGAACCCTCCCAAAATCTTTCAGATGCCATGTCTTTAAAATATCAGTACTTTTTGTCTAAACCATGGGGCTGCTGCTGTGTCTTGACTTATTGGTGTATTTCGTCTTTGATGCCAGTGTTTCAGCCTTCTCTAGTTCTCTCTCCTATAGGGAGCATCGCTGTGGGGAGACAGTAATTAATACCAAAAATGATTTCAAATTGGAGAGCACTTATTTCTGTTTCTTTGCTTTTTATTTTTTGTCTTGTTTTGTTTTAAAGCAATTAAAGTAACTGGCTGTCCAACTGCTGAAAGTACAGGACTACATGTTTAAACTGCATTTTAGAAACAGATAAGTAAGTTATACTGATCTTTTTCTTGGTATTTCAAGCCAAGTTTACAAGATACAAAGCTTTTCATTTTTCTCTGGCATATATGTTTTTTACAAATGTCTTTAGCTCGTGACAGCAGATTTACAGGTGGGAAATAATTATCCTGTTGAACCTCTAGGCTGATCCTGCAATTTTATTGTAAAAGATTTTGGCTGGACATGATTGTCTGGACAATGAACATCTTCCTGTGTGTAAAAGCTTGCCTGCCTGCAATTTATTTTTTCAGGAAGGTCATGTTCAGTGAAGGAAAAGGAAGTGTTTCTCCATAATGATTTGCTAATTGCTTCAAAGATTTAAAAGTAAAACTAAGAGAGCAACTCAGTCTGCTCTTTTTGTGGAGCTACTCTTTTTTTTCACTGCGTTGCTCTCCAAAAAATAGCACTTCCATCTTCACTTGACCTGCTCTTCTCATGTGGGATCTGTCTGTCAAGAGCGGAGCTGTAAACTCAGTGCTTGTGTTTGTAAACACTTCACAGAGAAGTTACGCTCAAAAACTCTCTGTAGGATTTCCCATCTTTAAAATTTTAAAGTTATTTTCAATTAAAAAAAAAGAAAAAAAAAAAGGAAAAAAAAAGGCATTTTCCTACAAGCCAGCAATCCCAGTCAAGAAAGCAGTAGAAATGCAGAAGTTTATTTGAAAAGTTGATTTCTAAAGATGGGAAATCCTATAGAGAATTTCTGAGCGTAACTTCTCTGTGAAGTGTTTACAAACAAAAATGTTTTTTGAAAAATAGGGTTACAGTTTGGTTTTCTTGAAACACTGTAATTTACAGGAAGGATTTTAAAAGAAAAATGCCCAGAACTACTGGCTGAAATTTCCAAATCCAAGAGTGACCGCATTGCATTCGTAGGAGAAAAGCCAACTAGTTGTCATGAAAAAGATATGCCAGGCCCTGCATTTCTGATGTGGTTTCCAGTAATGTTGCTTTGCAGAACGATGGCCTGGGGGGGATTCAGAGGTCGAGCTACGGAGTATCTCAACACGCGAAACTGAGCTCAGATGATTTGGTTCGCTGTGTGCCTCGAGTATGAGCTTATCACTTTGGGGACAGTGACTCAGGAAGGTAGCCCAAACACGATTATTGGTGTGGGCCACGTCACATTTCAAAGGTAAAGAGAAGCCAGCACTCTGAGGCATGTAAATGCTTGAAAGGCAGTGCCAAAGCCCTTCTCCTGCTCTCGCTTTTACAGGAAGCTACAGGCACTTTGCCAACTTCATTTTTGAGGGATATATTAAGCAAATACCTAATAACTAGAATGTTTTAACAATGTCAGCATGAAAACATAACAGCATGAGGAAATTATTTAATGCTGTCTTCTTATCTTGAAAATTAGGGTGGGAGTCAGGTCATTCTAGCGACATGGCTTATTTGGTGCAGGACAAGCAAAACCCAGGGAAAGATTTTCTTCCTCAGTTCCTGTATAGGCTGATTTGCAGCCTCTTTTCATGAATACTGGCTTGCTTTAAGTTATGACTCTTAATGAGTTTAGATGCATGAGGATTGTCACGTATGTTCATTTAGTGGCTGAGAGCATCCTGCGTTTGGTGCCATCGTCTCTAGGGCTCAGCAGTGCCTTGCAGTCTCCATCCTCTGCTGAAGCACTGCAGAGTTTTTTAATATAGTTATAAATTCAGAATTATTTTGTCATACCAGTTGGTGTCAATGTAGTGTTTGAAACCAGCCAAAAAAAAAAAAAAAAAAAAGGATAGCTCCAAATAACTGTTACATGTTGAGCCACAGCTTTGTCAGCTCCAGGGCTGTATAAGCCCAGGAAGAGGATGTGTGGGTGTTTGCTACTGACCTGTCCGGTTTCACCCTGCCGAGGTTGTTGGGGTCACTTCAGGAAACTAAGTTACCTGTCTGTGTTGCCAGTTTCTGCATGCAATGGAAAGGAGTCGCCCTATTCTTCAATTAAAAGTATCTTTTCTCTCCCTTTCTCCTAATTCTTATTACTCTTTTACTATTTCCGTTTGTATTTTGCATTTCCTTTCATCTTATCTGTGGAGCTGAAAGCACCATCTACTGCACACTTGCCTGCACACTGAAAATCCAGACACAATATTTGCAGGTAATCTGCTCATCTGGAAGCAAGTAATTTTCTCAGAGTCAGGTTGAAGGCTATATGCTTCCCTGGAGAAAAGACACATATACTGATGTGTTTATGCTTTACAATAACAATATTTGGCCATGTGAAGAGAAAGTGTGAAGTTTTCTCTTCTACCACACCATATGGCTGATGACTATTTACAGCCCAAACAATACCAGCTGCTGCTGTGCAAGAGCATACATTTCTTTAAGCTGGCGATGTGCTGAGCAGTGAATGACAAAGTGTATGTCCACAGATGTGTTCCAAATATCCTAATTTACCAGTCAACATCTCATCTATCATTCTCTTCTTGGAAACTGTTTGAGCTTTTTCCTTATGTGTTTATCTAATGGGGAGAGCTTTGATGGCTTTGTTTTGGTGCTTGTTCCTTTTTTTACTTTTGTATTAGTATAGCAAATCTGTGTAAGAATCGCCACTATCCAAATGGCGCAGGGAAGGACTTATGGTCAGCAAAATTAAATCTGAATCATGCTCATAATCCCTTTCAAGAGAAGCTTCTAGTTGGAAGAATAAAGCAGGGAGGCCTTATGCCTTTAAATTGTGGCTTATTTTATGAGCTCGGTTAAAGACGTGCTTAAAGGCTGGAGCACTGTGTTCAGAGACACATGTGATTTTACATTTATCAGGTAGTACCAGTAATTTCTGGAGGCATTTTGATGAATTCCTGGGGTTCTTTGTGTGTGTGTATCAGGCCCTGTAGTGTCCTAATAGGCAACTTTTCATTGTTGGCTGTTCCTGTCAACAGCTGGAGAATAATTTCAAGATATTATACAGCTGGGCTACCTCCCTGGTCTTCAGCTATAGGGCTCTGATTGGAGATGGCATTTAAACCCCTGCCATTTCTGTGCCTGTCAGCTGCTCTCTGGAGCCACTGCTCTCGCATCTCTGCGCTGAACTATTTTGTGTACCTGTCCTCTCCCAATCGATTAGACAACGGGCACATTGTATTTGTTACAACGTATCTCACAAAAGCATATTCCAGGGAGGATACTGCGTTCAGGGATGGATATTCCTAGTGCATATTTTTCCTGTCTCACAGTAATCCAGGAGCACTCATTAACAGAAAGAATTGCAGGTTTCTTGCACTTGACACTTAATCTCTCCCAAAGCTGTACTGGTAAATAAGACCCACTGGATTTCATCCTCCTTTCTGGAAATGTATGGTGTTACAGTGGAGTGCAACCATTGCTAACCTTAGAATTAAACACTTTAAATTAATCAAACCAGTTCATAGGCAGCATATAGCTATTTCTAATATTTTTTTAAATGCACCTACAAATACTCCTGTGACACTGGCGATTTTTTGTATCAGGACTGCAAAAGCAGTAGAAAAAAAGGGACTGGAAGGAACCCTCTGAGTCCTAATGCTAGTTAGGCTGGCAGCCCAGAACTTCCCTGCTTCAATGGTTAGAAACAAGCCTTTAATTTGGATGCCTTTGTGGCCATCCTACACCCAGATCTTTTCAGCTTAAATACTTTTCTTCCCTCGGTTTGGTGTGGAGAAGTCTCCTTCTCTGATCTGCTTTGCTAAGGTTCCCCCTGCTTCTGCTCATTCCCTTGCAAGCGGTAGGTGCCCCGATCAGCCTTGCCGCTCACCACGGCCGTTTCAGACTGTGCTGTGACCAGAAGGCTTCTGGAGAGGGAGCCCCACTGGTGTCCCATAGGTATCAATGGACATTTATAGCGAATGTGCCGTAGGGCACATCACTTCTTTGCCATTTTAGCAAAGAAGTAAATTGGTAAAGCGGGGCGCCAGGTGGCAACTGTTCAGATCACCTTGTTGCAGAGCCCAACCTCTGCTACTTCTAGTTAATGAAAAAAATCTCCTGTATGAGTTCAAGGGCTGTGCTATGGCTCTGAGTAGTGGTGATTCAATAATTCATGTGCTTAGTCAGCTCGTTCCAGCATGAATGAGGGAGTTGCTTGAGAACACTTCTCAGCATGGATTTCATCTCGCTTGCCAGAGATAAAATGGAATTGGCAGAAATATTTGTATGGAAAGCCATAAGCGCAGCCTTCATCGACATCACTGCTCCAAGACAGAGTTTCTAACATTTTCATAGCAGAAAAGCAGTGATAGGCACTGTCTCCTGCCCCATTTCTGCTTTGCTAGAAGAGAGAAATTACTCTGGCTTTCTTGGATCAGTGCAGCTCTGCCCAGGTTAAACTTGGGCCTGCAGGGAGAGAAATCAATATAAAAAAAAAAACCTGACAACAAAAATGGCAGAGACGAAAAAATGTTCTGAAGAAACAAAGTCTAAATTTTCTCATGGCTTTTGCCTGCCAAAGTTGTTCTATGAGCAGTAACAATGGATTGCATAAACAAATTTAAAAGATTCATGGGTTCTGGTTTCATGCTTTGTTCTTTCTAGCTCTCTGCTATATTAAACAGAGAATCCGTTTCCATATCCACTATGCAAAATTCTAGAAACAGCTGTGATTATTTACTTTTAGGTTGCTGTTCAGGGATAGCCTGGCTTGTTGGCAGCTCTACATTACAGCAATCAGTGTTAAGGAATTACCTAGTGAATAAAACTGCTTTGTGAACCTGTGACGTGATCTGATACCATTAATTCCAGATGTTGAAGCCTCTGTTCCTCCTCCAGTTCTGCTTTCAGTTCACACAATGCTAAGATGAGAATTTGCTCTTGAAAGTTTTCTCTGCTTCCTACTTAGGGAGCCTGTGAGGTCCCTAATGAAGAGGAAAGCTGCAGTATGGACTTAACTAAGGGGACATTCATAGGACTGTTGGGTTTTTCTTCTGTTGCTGACTCCATTTTTTTTTTTTTCAAGAAGTCACGTTGTCCAAATGGAGATTAAATTACCACACATTCCTTTCTGTTGCCCCCTGGGCTGAGCACCCGCTTCACAGAGAGTCTTTTCTATCAATGCTGCAAGCTGGTGAAATTGCATCAGTTCTCCACAGAGGCAGCTTGGCACGCAAAAATTGCTGAGCTTTGGGACTTCACAGAAGCCTGCATTTTGGCATCAGACCAACGAGCTTGAATCTAAGACAGTAATCTCTCAAATCCCATGCACTCGCTTTAGCCCAGCAAGTTAGAGCAAGAGGCTGTGCTTGGACAGCATCCCAGTAAGACAAAAGTAGGGAGCCAATTCCTGTCAGAAACCTGTACTTTGATGGGAATCTTGGTGCCCTGAAGTTGCTGAAGAAAACCTCGTGCAGGTCTTCTCCTGAAAGGGCTTGTCGTTGATCTGCGCAGAGGCTTTTGCCAGGACACCCAGTTACTGTTCCGAGTGTGCTTGTGTAATAACGTTGCAAAAGCAGGAGCATTAGCAGCAGGCAAGCAGCTCCAGAAGCTATTGTTCGTATGGTTGTTACCTGCCTTGCCAGAAAAGCTTGAGTAAGGGATGAGGTAAGAAGGAATTTTGGGAGGGCGTCTTTCCATTCAACTCAAAAGTAAAGGAGAAGTTCCTGCTCCTTCCATCTCCTATCTGTAAGGGATCTTCCTTTCTGTCTTCTCAGAGGCAGACAGCATGAGAACTCACTTCACTGGAAAATACCACATAGAGGTGACAACACAGAGCAGCAGCAGAATCTTAGAATAATTATTTAAATCCCCAAATCTACCTCCCTGCCCCTCCAGAAATGACCATTCCCAACCTCTGCCAAAGGCAGAGATAACAGCAAGAGGGAGAGCTTGGTGACAGCGTGACTTGAGATCCTTAGAGCTGCCTCAGGCTCCTTTGGGCAGTAGGAGAGTATTTTGGGACATGCCCCCCTCAGTGTGGCTGCCACTTCACATCTCAAGAGTGCAGAACAGGCAGCTGGTGCCAGAGCAGAGGCTGTCATGGCCTCAAAGTCTTGCACATGCAGAAGGGTTTGCAGGGCTGGAAATATTTGCATGGTATACTTTATAGTATGTTATTATAGATTTTAAATGTCTTTGAACTATCATCCTAGACTAGTCCCTGCAATGTAAATCGCACTTTATGGTGCCATTGATCTCATTATTTCTGTGATTTTGTTCCTTTTATTGTGAGTTTTAGTTGATAAAACAATTTAGTGTTCACCATCTTCTCCTGTCACAAAATGAACTTACTTTCACCAATACCTCTACTAAACCAGTGGTGCAGATCCCCTGTGAAAAACTTGGAGCTATTACACGAATTTCCAACATATATCTTAGAAATCCTTTTTTTTTTTTTTTTTTGCCTCTTGATTTAATAGTCTTCTAAGCCATTATTTCAAAAGGGATGTTGCCTATTTTTTACTTCTTGGGTTCAGTAGTTAGTGATAAATGAATCTCAAGAGGAAAAGTAGCTGAAGATGATGAATAGAAGAAGAATGTTCATTATTAGCTCAGGCAGAAAATGAATCCCTTTTCAGAAATTCAGGAAGTTGATAATAGTGGATTTTTTTTTATAGATGATTACCCTCATGACAAATCTATCGCTTTGCCTTCTCAAACAAGTATGATATGTTTTGTCTTTTTTTTTCCTCTTGACAAGAGAATTCATGACATAATGTCACACTATTGGAAAATGTGTATGTTTCTGGTAATTACTGCAAAATGATGCTGTTCTTAATTTCCATATTATACAGAGCAGTTATGATTAAAAAGTTAGACCTTGACATGCAAGCAAGTGTGGGGTAAGGCACTTAATTTCTCTTAGCTGCAGTAGATACTTCTCTGTAAGAGGACATAATACCACTTCTGTCTGCCTTTTTTCTTTAACCATTTAATAGCAGTTGCTATACAAGGCCAAGCTGTAATCCCCCACAGATGCTGAATTTCTGTGCTGTGATCAGTGTTAATGAAGGCTAAAATGTAAATTTTTATCTCCTCAGGAGTTCCATGTTATCCTTCACCATTGCCACACAAAGCTAAAAAGAACTATTTTCTTACCTACTTCTAGCCTCATGTGCCATATTTTGAGATATGTGGAGGTGACACTTGAGGTAAGTGCTCCTCCCTCAGCATGATGTGCTGCATTTGGAACTCAAGGAAGGAACAAGATTTTTATCTGTAAGTCAAAACACTATCTCTGCCTTGTTAGACATATCCTGTCTGTCCTTCATTGCCTTTTCCATCCAAATTGTCCTCTTAGGAAATCAAAGCAGATTGAGGTGGCAGAACCGCTGCGGTTGCATGTACTGGTTGCTCCTGGTTTGTAGGCTCAATGGGTGCAGTCACAAATTTAATTAAATCTTGTCCAACCCTTTATAACTCCTCAGACACATTTCACATATCACAGCTGGACCCCCAGGCATGGCTGGCCATCCTTATTCAAAGGCCGTGAGATATCCTGCTTCCCTAAAGATGTTTGACTGAAGCAAAGCCACGGGTTCCCCTGGGGAATGGGAAGAGGCACCCGCTGTGTGGGCCCTGAGGAGTCACTTCAAAACCACTGGAAGAGAAGAAATTTGGTGCTGACAATAATATGTGATATTATATATGATCTTGTAATAATAACTGCCAATAAATTGGGGCAATCAGAAGAACAGCAATCAGAACCCAGAAATGAGGGAGGGTTTCAATACTGAGTTGCTGTAATGTAGACAAATCCTCAGAGACATCTGAACTTGGAAAAGCATTTTCAGAGCAGTAATGGAAAAGAAGCAATCTTCCCATGCTACCCCTAGCGTGGGAATTTATAGTATTTCAACACTGTTTTTTCATTCTCAAAGTAGGATGAAAAGTCTAAATCCTGGGAAAGCATCATAAATTCACAAACTAAAAATAATTTGGTTAAAATGAATCACAGCATCTCATTATGGTGTCTCCCCTTTACCACCATGTTTTGATCTAAAATTATTGATGTTTCAGAAGGGAAAAAAATACTACACAAAAACATGAACTTTTACAGACAGTTTTATTATTGATAAATTAAAATCTTTTATAAGGATGGGATGTGGTTACTGAAATATTCTCAGTCAGCTCTGCTCCTGAAAATAAGTCCCTTTGAATCCATGAAGATGCAGATAAATCCACACTAGCTGTCCCTTCCCCTAGACTATGGTTAAAGAGTCTGCCCAGAAGAGTGAAACACTGTTACGATTTTACCTAAGTTACTAGACTGGAGGATAATCCAAAGCGACTGATTTTATTGAGTTTGCATAGGATGTGGCCAAATATGTTGTAAATTCACCATACTGAAGGGGAAGGTAAAGGGTACAAATACGTAAAAGAAATTCCAGTAATCTCACTGCATTATAATTGAATGACTGATGAAAGAATCGCGCCCTGTAAAATGAAGTGATAAAGATGACTACCGTTCCACCAGATTAATATGCTAATAAAGAAGATTCTTTGTTGTGAACTAATTATAAAATTCCCTTCCAGCAAGCAGCTGAATAGGCTGATATTGCCCCTTTCTGGCCTTCTTTTGCTGTTGATTATCTTTCAGTGATAAACTCAATATGTTATTTGTGATGCAATGGTAAAACGAAACTAAGAAAAAGAATTGTCATCAGTTCAAGGTTTTTGTTTGTTTATTTTTTTTCCTCTTTATAGATTTTTTGGCAGTTGCATTTAGCTTTCAGACATTCCAAAATCTCTATGTTTATATTTCAGAGTTTGAATGCATGATACAAAAATTCCAAGCAGATGTCAGGTGCCATTCAGGTATGCTGGAGAGCTGCAAATACGCTCCAGAAGCCTACATGTGGCATCTGCCTCTCTCGATATCCTCTGTCGTTGTGCTTCATCGAGGAGTACCCTGTGTTACTTGGAGTGCTTGGGAAGGTTTGGGCACATGGGCCTGACTAGAAAGGGCCTTTCTAATGTGACTTCTGTGAAGCTGGGGAGCAAAGGGAGCTGTCAAGGTGGAGAAGATGCAAATCCAGTTTCCATACTGAATCTCTTAGCTAGTGGGAGATGACTACCCTTCCTGCACTCTACCAGCAGCACTGGTGATGGTGGTGGAAGCAGGTGGTTCTACTTAAACAGGACAGATTTGTGACAACTGTCTCAGAAAGTTTCAGAAGGTTTCCTCTTTACCTGATTTTCAGAGTTGCCTTTTTGCACAGTTCTTGTCTGATCTCCCCTCTCTCAGCCTAACATTAGAGTCTTTTTGGTCTTGCTCAAGGCTGTCTAGAACTTTTGTTACCTGAAATGAGCCCTCCTTCATCTTCTTGAAGCATCTACTCACCCTCTCATTTAAAAGCATAGCCAAATGTGTTTGGGCTTTTTTTCTTTTCCCTCATGCCATTGCTTTGCATCTTCTTACTCACTCTGTTGTTGTTTAATTGCTAAACTTGTAGTAGAAGTCTCTCTTTTTTTTTTCATTATTGAGACTAAAAGATGCTGTGCTGGAACAAATGTCAGAAATTTATTAGTTATTAGCACTCCAAAATACTTAGTCATTCTGTTTAAATCAGTGTAATGGGTTGGACCCATTTTGTTTTGCTAAATAAAAAGATACAGGGAAGAAATCAGATAAGTCTTGGTCAATTTTTATTTTCCTCCCCTTAATACTTTAAGTCCCCTGACTGATGCTGGGATGTTTGCCATGTCAGTATGATTTCTCACTTCAGTGATTGCATATGTTCTTGGCGCGTGAAGGAATAACTTAAATTGTCCTTTCCCATTCTTTACTCCCCCAACTTTTTCTCATCTTCTGTGTTTATACCAGCAGTGGTGTGGGGAAAAAAAGAAAAAAAAAAGAAAAAAAAGAAAGAAGGAAGGAGAGCTTCCTAGCTTCCTACTGCCATTTTCTTCAAGACACAAGAAACTGGGGTATTTATCCAGCTGGATTACACTTTTGACTTTATGTAGATTTTTTTCTTCTATGAATTTATAGACTGAAGTCAGGAAATGAGCCAGCCACCCTCTGCAGTTCTTAAAGGAGAGTGGAGAGACTCTGAAAGCTCCCCCTGTTCCATCCCTCTCCCTCTTGAAATCACTGGTCCTGATAGACAAAGGCCCATCTCAGGCAAGAACATCTTTTAAGTGGCAGGGATGCATTCCTTTAAAAACATAAAACTCATTTTTCAAGGAAAAGAAGTTGAAAACACACAGTGCTTATCTTAATGCAGGTGGGAAGGCCTTGAGAAAGAGATACCCCAATGGGTACGTGCTGAGCTGGCCGCAGAGGCTGCTTCCCCAGTGCACAGAGAGCTGCATTCCTTGAAGCTGCTGCGGGAGACCAGCACCACGTTGCGTGTTGGCTGGCTGCCCTTGAGTGGTTGGCCCATATGCTACACCACTAGGCATTGTGGAAATCTGAGACATAGTCGAGGCAAACCCCTTTTGTAACCCAAAAAGTGATGCCTGCCTTATTATTGCTAGTTAAATAATATTTAGGTGTCAAATTCTTCTCCTCTTCTCTTTTCTTGCTAAATATTTGGGGTTTGGAACTTTTTTTTTTTTAATTATAACATTATGAAAACAACATCTAGGCTTTCCTTGTCCTCCAGAATATTTGAGCTCTGGGAAATTTGTCCCCTAAGAACAGATAATACAGACAATGCAAGTCTAGAAAGTAAAAGTAATTATAGACAGAAATGAAAATCGAGGGGGTGCACTACAGATATTCAGACCAAAACACGGTGCATGTTCTTCTATCTGTAACAGGTGCCTGTGGCTGTGTACACTGCTTTGGCTATGTACATACAGTTAGTGTAAAACTGGTCCTACTGAATCCAGAAATCCTGAGAACTGTATTCAGAGGTTCACAAAAGTCTGTCACTGAACTTTCTATCAAATAGGAGTTTTACATCTATCATCAGTGCAATAGTTTTTTTTGTGGGGGTCTCATCTAAAAGCAGGTACAGCAAGTACAGTTTGCCTCAGTTTCCTCTTTGAACTTAGAGAAAATTGTTCTCCACCTAGGTGAGCAAGAGCCAGCTGCCTTCTTGCATATGCACATGCATGTCTCGTCCTGTAGAGTGGGCAGAAACTGAGTTGATGCACTGAGCAAGTAGAATTTAAATAACAGGTTTAATTACAGACTTATAACTGGATTGTCAGGTTTGTGACAAATGTGTAGTAATTTCCACTGCACTTCATATAGGGAGTCAGCAAATGTTGATCAACAGGTATTGCTTACTCCGTCTTTCTAAAGTTTTGATTTAAAATGCCCATGATAAACCAGTCTTAAGAATGAAAGTTATGTATTCATTAGGTTCTTAAAGTTTATTCATTTTACCAGTTCAATTGTTTTTCCAGGATATTTCAGTAGCAATAGACTTTGCAAAGTGAATGCTCTAAAAAGATAATATACATTTTAAAAGCCAGTGCTGTTAAATAAAGGAAAAAGAATTAAAGAAATTAGTAGCTCTTGTATGAACTCGGAACTGGTGTGTGGTGACAGTTATTTTCCAGGGTATCATTAGGACAAAAATAATCAAATCCCATTCAGGGGATAAGTCTTCAAACTGGTCTAAAGGCTTTTAACTATGCATTTTTTTCCATGAAATCCACCAGAGCTATATTCCCACAGCATTTGAAATTCTTCCCTTTGATTTTATAGCATGAATGAAGCCCCTTATATCAAAATTACTTTTCCTCAGTTAACAGAGTAATCTTATTAATGCAAAATAGTATGAAATTGCATAGCACTTTCAGAAGCTATTTTCTACACATTAATTTGTTTTCGGTCTATAACTTGCACTAAAGGTGAGTACACAAAGTGGGAATTATATTTTAGAAAGAACATTTTTTCCTCTTTAAAACATATTTTATGCCTTTTTATAAGATGATCTCTAGAGAAAGAAAGTGCACATTTTATACTCAGGTGAATTTTCAGTTGCTTAAAAGTTATATGAAAGTGAGGCTATTTGTGGGATGTATTAGTTTAAAGATTACTTTAAAAGCAATTAAGAAAAGCTTATTCAATCTTTTTTTGTTGTTTTCCCATTATCATTTGCTTTTCCATCAGACTCCGATAAACTACCTCCATATACTTGCCTGTTTATCTGTTAGTCTTAGAATTAGAAAGAAATAAATTGTCCTAGAAAATATTTTTATGTTTAAAATCTGTTCATGTTATTGTTGTCCCTTAATTCAGGCATACTTAACTTGTTCTCATCAGGAATCAGGGCCTTCTTCCCTCTACCCCTCCCCTAAACCTTTACAGTATTTCAGTCAAATACGTAGACAAAAATACTACAGAGCAGTTAGGTTTTTTTGTGTTCCAGTATTTAGACTGAAGAAATGATTTGCATTTGATCACTCAGTTTTGATGCCTCTGATGCCAAATCTGATGCTTCAAGCACCACCTTGATCTCTTCACTTTGAGAAGTTAACTTTGTGCTGTCTCATAACTGCCCCTGAATTTTCTGTTGTGCATGATCAAATAGAAAACAAAATAACTAATTCCCTATGTTTTTGAACTGATTTGTAGATTCTATGTTTCACAACCATTTACTGCAAGAATATGCTACCATGTATTAATTCTTTGACCTTTTTTGGCACAGTTGGCACAGGTGGCTACCTTAGCCAACCTCAGTCATACTTGAAAAGGTAACTTTTGCTTTTGCTTTTCCGGTTATGTTTGTCAAGACCTGTGAAATAACTGCATAGCGAATGCACGTTTCTCTTCCATTTATGTATGAGAGATTTTAGCTTTCCTATTCACAAAATGAAGATAAACAATTATCTTATGCAGCTTTTGAATAAAGAGCCAGACGCGAGACCATCATGGGCCCTATTTAGTATGTGCCATGCCAGAGGATGCTGATGGAAGGGCTGTGCAGTCTCCTAGACTGGTTCCCTTATTTTTACACCTTTCCACCAGAAAATTCCAACCCTCATAATGTGTCTTGACATCCATAACTGAAAAATTGTACATAATCCTACACTGCATTGGTTGTGATAATCCCCTTCCCCAGGGGTGACTCCCGAAGGAACCACCAGAGAAGATTTATTCCATGTCTGCCCTGTGTGAAAGTGAGGTTTGAACATTGCCTCAAGCAAAAATATGTTGTGAACTCATCCTTAGGCTTCACAGCTGTGTCACCGTAATTGCTTCTCCGTAGTGCAATGTAACTTTGACTCCACAAGCAGGGACTCCTTCAGGTTCCCCTCTTCTCAGAATGCCTCCAGAGGGAGAATTTGCAGTTCATGTAACTCTACCTCAGGAAGGAGGGAATGATACACATCCCTCTAGGCCACTTGCTCTCCTTAAGGTGTTAATCAAAAGATGCCTTGGAACCAGAAGACTTGGGGGATGATGTCGTAGAGGCTGTAGAGACTTGGGGTAGAAGAAGAGATCTTCAGAGAGTCGCAGCAGAACTACTTGTGCTAATCTTTCAGCCCAGTAACAACCATGCTTCTCAAGTGGTGAAAAAAGTTCTCGCTGCCGTTAAATGGACCAATGGTCTTTTTGGGGGTATTTACACCAGTGCTATTAGATGCTATTGTTCATCCAGAAGCAAATGAAGGCATGGCGAGCTGATTAAGTTAAGAGTTGTATATACTAGCACATAGCTTTGTCCAGAGTTATCTAAGAGGTACTTAAAGGCTGATTTTTTTTCTGATCAGTGCTATCCCAGTAAGGTTATGTTTCCTGAAACATCACATATTAAATTGATTACGCACCATGTCATTTTAAAAATATGCAGTTGCTGGTTGATTTATATGGACATGCAGCCTGCCAACTCAGCAATTTCCATCCCAAAATAACAGATCCCAAAAAACCCCAAGCCCCACAGTTGACTGTTTTATGTTATAATGAGTCAGCTGCAAATCTATGCAACCACTAATTTCAGCCCATTTGTCCAAAGGGACAAGTAAAAACATGCAATTTTCTAGCAATTACAATCAGTGAAGAACTCTAGGTGGGAATGGTCGGCAGAAATATCAAGAAAGAATGTAGAACAGGAAACATTTTCTGCTGAGTTAAATATAAATATATATGTATACGTAGACATATACATATTTCCAGTAAACCCAGGTTAAATAACAAACACGGGCATCATCTGCCAGATCGAGGAGCCAAAAAAAAAAAGAAAAAGAAAAAGAAAAAAAACAGGTCTGGTGAAGTCAATGATGTTGCAGGAGTTTTGCAAGTACATGCTTAAGTGAATAAACACTGGCTGGCAGTGCAAACTTTGTAATGTCTCTAGCTCCACAACAAAATTGATAAAGGATTTTGTTGGCAGCTTTTTGTTGAGTAGTTACTTCAGATGTAAACCAGGCAGGCCTGTTTGCGTCATGTATGTGATATTTTGTTATTGAACTGTACACAGACTAACAAAGAGTAGCGGTAGGAATAGCAAATGTATGTTCATATCTCAAAGCAGGAAAAAGTAAGGCAGTAACCCTCGTAATAAATAAGATTGAGGCAAACTTCAGGTATCTCATTTGCATCTTGGGCTTAATTACGCCTTAGAGAAGTTAGTCTACTTTAACTTCTGTTGTACAGCTTGCTGACCTCTTCAGATTACCCTGATAGGAATACCTTGCATTGATCACTTGCAATCCACTGCTCGGTAGTGTTGCAGTCACTTGCTTGTGACTGAAGCATGAAAAAGTATGAGGCAAATTGACAGTAAGAAATAGTGTTCTCAGAGTTCTGGTATAAGGAGACAAATGTCAAACCATTCAGTAAGGCTTTTGGGGAACAGAGAGCAAAATCTCATCTGATTTCCTTCCCTGTTGTCACTATGAAGGTCATCAGGAATTCAGATATCCTTTCCGATGGCACTGAACCAGTGAGTATCTGACAGTCACCGCAGGAGCCAGCTTTTACCCGCCCAATCACTTATGACCATAATCATGTGTGAATGTCGTTTTCAGGTGATATACAGAGCCTGATACTTGCATATTATTTCTATTAATGATGCATAGTTAGGCCGAAAGCAATAATGTAATGAGACGAATCCAATAGAGTTCATTTGTGGGGCCTTTGAAAAGAACATCTTTAACAGACCTTGGATTTAATGAGAATATGTTATTGATTAAATTAGATCCACAATGGCATAAGCAATAAGACTGAATTTCCAAAATGTACTCTCATTGAGCTACTATTTTAGATTCAGCCTCTAGGGTTAGAAATGGGGTAAAGGCATATCCATAAACAGTGTTTTCATGGCATTGTTACTAATTAGTGTAATTATATCCCAATGTCATTTGCTTAATTTATGATTTGGCAACATGGCTGAAAGTAGGGGCTTTTTTCTTGCCTTTTCTGTTTAGAATTTGGTTATTAGGATGAGGTCGTTAGTTTACAATTAAGTCATTTCATTTCCTGTAGCACTAATATTAATGGAACACTTCATCACCAGAGCCCATATCTTGCTTCTCTGGTAAATAGCGGGAGGAACTCCTATGGGCTTTAGCTTCCCACTCCATCATTAAAGCTGCAGGAGGAATTTCTTACGTGTGTTACACGAGACAATGAGGCAATGTCATATGAAGTCATTTCTGTACTCGTATTCCCATCCTCATGCCTCCAGTGGCCTCTTTGGATCTTCCCCCCAGCATAACCCATCAGGTCAGATGTGCAAGAAAGTTTTGCTTTGTGGAGGAGGAAAAAAATGTGAAACCTAACTTTAATTACGAAGTTTTACCAATTCATCAGCCCCAAGCATGCAGTTCTCAGGTATGTGTTTGACTGCAGTCAACATCAGATTCCTCTGCTGAAGATCTTTTCTCCCTGCTCTGGATCAGAGAGAAGGGGGCGACACTGGTCCTCGTTGTCACCACTTTTTTTTTTTTTTTTTAAGGTAAAAAGTAAAAATTATTAATAAGCCTGGAAAGAAATGAAATAAGTCGGAGAGTTTCTTTTTTTTCCCCCACCTGCATTAGGGAATATTGGCTCCGTGTTTTTTATGATGTGCCCCAGCATGACGGGGTGTGACGCTGTGGCTCTGCTGCCGCTGTTACCCTCTAGCGGCTGCTCTGCCGAAGGGAGGAGCGCGGCTACTTAGCAGCAAAGTTGTTTCGGAGCAGGCCAAGTCCCTTCCTTTTGGATCTGAGCACTAACATTTGAGTCACATTCTGAGGTTTAGGATACAAGTTTATAAGTGATTTCTCCTGTTGTTTTAAAGACTGCATTTTTCCGGTCATATGGTCATATCCTTGCCTTTTTTTTTTTTTTTTTCCTCTCCTGAAGCTAAACGGCCTCCAGCTCCATCCTGCTGCTGTAAAGAGTATGCTTCCCCCTTATGGTCTTTTCTGCCAGAAACATATGCTCTGAGTGCAAGGCATGCTGCTACCATAAAACTTGAGATTTCATTTCCAATTGCCCTAGCTGTGTCTTTTCTCCTTTTAGGTCATTTTAGATACATTTTGAAAGAATCCTGGATGTGTTTGATGCATTTGCAGGTTTCTAGCCGTGTACGTGCGTTGTACGCGTGCGCAGGGATACGTGTATCCTGCATGTCAAGGTGGCACTTCTGCCTCGACTCTTCTGTGTACGTGTCCGCTGAAAAATCCCCTCTGCCCCTTCGCCAGCCGGACGCCCGCGCGGCTGCGGGGCAGGCGGTGACCGTGTGAGGATGTGTCAGTGCTGCGCCCTGCCGGGCCTGGCCTCCTTCCAGCCTCCGCGCTTGCCCAGCGCCCCGGAGGAGGCCGCACGACGGAGAGATCCTCCGCTCGACTCCGCGCGTTCCCCGATCGCCGTGGTGCGGGGGGCACCGCAGCCGGCAGGGCTGGGGAAGCTGTTTTCCGGAGACCTGGGGGTAAGTCTGCTCCTGGCTTCCTTTCATGCGAGCCACATTCCAGCCTCCTACGTTCATCTCGGACGGCTTCCAGGAGCCTTCCCGGGAGAAACAGCTGCCTCATGCTTGAGAGAGGAAACATTGAAAGCCCTTGAGGTTTTAGATTTGTGGGATTGATGCAGTTTCTCTCCTTTGGCCAAAACAAACGGTGTTTAACTCATCTCTTGCCACACTTGGTGGCTGAAGATTTACTCCATAAGTTTTTTTATTTGCCTAAGGAATAGAGTGGTCTCTTAACTGCAGTGCAAAGCACTGCACTTTGTGGGTTCTTAAGGGTCTTAAGAGCAAACAACTGGAATTCATTCATATATTCATTCATATATTCATTCATATAACTTAGCAGCTGTGCCTTGAAAAGATATACTGAGAAAGAGATGGCAGTGATGTGATACTGGCACATGGCCAAGCTTTTCAAACCCAAGGTACCCTAACCTTATGCACCTAAAGGCGACCACTTAATTGGATTTTTGAAAGTGCTCCCTGATAGTCAGGAGGACAGGTCCTTTAGCAAATTTCATTTATTTTCCCCTTTGAGACCTTAAGTTAAGTACAGAGCTTTCTCTCCTGTGCTGGCTGAAGTCCTTACTGTGGTGGCCTTTGCAAGGGCCAGTTTAAAAGTCCTTGGGTGCAGGGCCAACTCCTGGTAACAGCAGAGGGAATCAGCAGCCGTACGGGAAATGGGCAGAGGCTCAGAACATGTGCATACACACGCACGTTTGTGCATGTGTTTATGTAAACAGGCAATTTCTGTGTTGAACCTGCAGGAGATTAATGCTGAGTTTTAGATGAAATGTTGGGTGGTTGTTTTGAATCAAGAGACTCAGACTTTGGCCTCGTCTTTTTAAAGGATATTTCAAGAATTAAAAGGTGGCAAAGGAATAGAAGAAATAATGATTGCTGCTACATATGCAGGCTTTTTACTATATAAATAGAGGTGGTAAAGATGCCATTTAGACTCATTAGGAAAAAAAAAAAAAAAAAAGAAAAAGAAAAACCAGCAAGCCTTGGTAACAAAAGAAGTCAATGTTCCTGTAGCAAAATGCATATAAAATACTTTTTTTTCTCATATTCATTTCTTGAAACTTGCTTTTTTCGTGCACTTGACAGCATTTTGACGGTAGCTGTGATTGTTTTATCCCCTAGCATATCATTTAAGCAGCTGTCCGTGTGCTGCCTCGGTCACCACTGTTATGTATTTGCAGGAGTGCCAACTGCATGCTTGGCACTTGCTGTGCCCTTGAGGATAGCAGCTTGAACAATTGGTGGGGGAAAATAAACAATATCACACAACCTCTGCACAGATCAAAACTCAATATTTTTAATAAGCAGCATATCACAAGTGAATCTCCCAGGTTCAGGTAAAGCAAGGCTGTTGGGGCAGCTTGAGTTGAAGGGGTGAGATGGGGAAGAAAGCAGAAGACAAGGGAACACTGAAAACTTGGCAGGCAGGAAGGCTGAGGCCAAACGGGGAAAGGGAGAGGTAAGAAATTAAGATAAAGCTTAACGAGGCAAAGATAAATTAAAAGGGCTCACAATTACATTGGACTTGGAAGATGCTGGTGTCTAATATGGTTTTGGAGAGAAGTCAATAGTGACGTTAAGAAAGGGATGGGGGCACAGGGAAGAGGAACGTTAGGTGCTCAAAATGACAGGCCAGGAACACATGTTTGTTTGGCAGCTCTTTGATTTGTGTGTCTTTGCATATCTGGAAGACCAAAAAGGAGTAATGAAGGCATGGGATACAACTGAGAGGCAGAGCAAAGGATTTAACTGTAAGATTGGAGATGAAAAGGCGTTTTTTGATTATGTTGAGGAGGAAAGTTCTGTGATTTGGAAATGGTGGAGATGTGGCTAAGGAGGAAGAAATCAAACACCTCCAAATGTGGACTGGAGTGGGTGGTGTTGTCAGCAGCATCAGAAAAGTTTTGGGAGGACAGATAATGAGTTTGTTTTGGCCCTTCTCCATAAAAAAAAATTACAAAGAATGACAGACTTTCTTGGATAGCTAATTCATATTTAAGCAGTGATTTTTTCATGGAATTAATACAATATTAACTCCCATCAACCGAAACAGTTGCCAGCTAATTTAAACCACTACTCCATAAATTTCCAGAAGTCCTTATGTTTCATGCCATATCTCTGTTGAAATGGTTGTTAGTTTTCAGATTTTATCTGCCTTTCACATGACAGTGGGGTAGCAGAAGTATATGTATTTGTACAGAGGAATGTAATTGGAAGAACTGAGAAATTAGAAAGGAAATTAGAAAGGCAATATGTTAGTTTCTTAAAGTACTTCATTTGTGTATGGACATGTACACCCAGTTTTTGAGTAGCTAGATTTCAAGATAGCCGTATCTGCTATATTTCCATGGATGTCAATATTTATCTCTCTCTCTTGCTGTCTTGCTCTCTCATTTTCTTTCTCTCCCTCTTTTTTTTCTTTTTTGTTTGACTAGCATAAAATTGAAGTACAAAAGAGAAACACATTTAGTTTTAATCTTAAGAGTAGTTCTCATATAATACTGAAAAAGCAAGGGTCTCTTTTCAGCAATACCAAAGGAATATCAACAAATGTACCAACTTGTACCTAATCGGTAGTAATACTCTTGATTCCTTCCCATAGTTCTCAGGAAAATCCTGTTTTTCAACTGCTAATGCTGTAGCTACCTGCAGTTCTTTATTCCAAGAACCTTTACTGGTAACACGGAAGGTACCGGTTGCAGTCTACACAGCTGAAAGTCATTGCTTTCTTTCAGGATTGACAAGAAAGTGTGATTTCTGTGGCAGTTCTCAGTTCCAAGGCAACTAGGAGGAGGAACCTCCTAATGAACCCTTATAGACTATACAACTGGGAGAGTCTTGCAGTCATTTTGACAGGCACACATCAATATCATGGCAGGGCTGTGATTAGAACAGCAGACAGCATCCAAACGAGGAGATGCCTATCACAGCATTCACAGAAGTGAAAAAAAAAAAAAAAAAAAAAAAAAGAATTACGCATCCCTCCTCCTCTCCATGCCTCCTTTTCGGCCTTCCCCTGCTACCAAGGAGGGACGATGCTGTCTGTGTCAGCTGTGCTGCTGCTTCTGGGGGAGATGGGGCAGCCACACTTTTCCTACCACTCTCTTCAAGGGGATCCCCTCACCCACTTTCACATTCCAGGGAAAAACCCAAGTGTATTTTCATCAATGAGGGTGCAGGGTAAGAGGTGGGATGAGGGGAAGAGGAGGCTCCTGCAGCATTTTGTGTTTAAGCTTCCACACAGAATAAAGTCCCCCAGGGACACATCTGGCCTCCCCAGCAAAGGCAGATCATTTAAGAAGCAGAGAGGTTATCACAGCAAAGAGAGGTCTGTTCCCAGTGGGAGACTCAGGAGAAACCGGTCTATTCTGTGCCAGAACAGATCTAAATTCTTAAGCCATGCGGTGTCTTTTGTTTTATTTTAACATATAGATGAGCCTACTGCTTCTTTGCAATGCCTTGACAGCATTGCAGAGAGGATACAGTGCCGCTGAATTTAAAATGTTAAAAGTATTTGCAAAACTAATGCTTCCTCCAACTGGGAATTGGAGCGATTCCTGTAGTTTCTTGTTAGCTACCCAAGGACAGTTGTGGCTGGTTTGTGATAAGAGAAAATTATTCATGCAGCCTGTCTAGAATACAGATTGCATCCTTTATTTTTAAGCTACTAAAAAAGGAAGACGTCCATGTAAGAGGCGGAAAGAAATAACAGTGTAAAAGTTTTAGTAAAAATCAACCCCCCTCCTTCCCAGCAGATGTTTCCTTCTGCAACATCAACTGATTTTCTTTCCTTGAGATTATTGTGTGCCATGGCCTTCTGCAGCATTCATTATTACTATTCCAGAAAATTCATCTGGGATCCCCTGCCATTTTTAAACCAAGTATTATTTGCTAATCGGGGCATTTGGTTTCATTTAGAGAAATCACAGTTTAATTTCCTGCTAAGTTATCTATCAGGTTGGATCAGGGGCATTGTAGCTTCTGCTGCTGCTACTGCTGTTTTTTAAGAGTTTGTCTGCCTTTGCTACACATAAAGTTTTAAGATGGCCTGTTTCAAAGCTGTTTTACTGTAGTAAGGATTTGGGAAAATAAGCTATTTTGGAGATTTTCCCCATGAGTGAGACTGATGTAGCACCTCTTGCTGGCCGCCCTTTGTAGGGTGCTGAGTAGGATTTAAGGTAGAATTTTCAAGCCCAGAAACCAAATACAAATAACAGCTGCAGAGAGAAGCCCTGAATAGTAAGAAGAATTGCCATCATCATTTCAGCCCCAACTTGCAAGTTACACAGATGGTGATTGCTAAAAAATTTTCTTTGTAGTGCTTACTCTCAAAATCAGTGTCCTCCAGGACAGAACTGGGTCACTTAGAGATGCTTCTGCTCTCTTTCTTTGGAAGTCTTGCTCAAAATGTACAAATGGGTCAAGAACATGAAAAAATAAATAAAAAGGAGAGAAGTCCTGCGGGGAAGTATTTTCAGGGTTGAATCGAGATCTGCGCAAACATATGCAGAGAGGCAGGGCTGAAGGCCTGTCACCCCCCAGGCACAGTGCGCCCGCTGTCACGGGGAGAGGCCCCAGCACACCGAGTAAGACGGATCACTGCTTTCCACTTGGATGCTAACAAGAATCCAGGGGCATGGTAGGGTAGCCAGGATAAATTGAAACTGGATTGCTTGATGCTCGCTGCTGATAAATGCAAAACAAGAGCATCTCCATTCATCTAATATTTCTTTACTAAGGCATTCAGCTGAAGAGGAATGAGGGAGCACAGCTTTCCTCCTGCTAAAAATAAACAGCCCCAGCTCTCATGTCCCTGCTTTGAAAGCAATGCTCTCATGGCAGAGCTGCTTTTGCTTGGCTGGAGCAGTAGCTCCCCATCCTGTTCCTTTTCCATTTTAATAAGGCTTAGCTAAACACAGTTTTGGTCATTACAACCATCCAAGCCTTTACAAGAACATAGTATTTTTTTAAGGAAAAGAATCACCTGAAACAGCTGTATTTCAAAATTGAAATCGTTTAACTCATTGATTTCCTCTCTTTCTGGACTTCCACGTGGACTTGTCAGATCAACCCCAAACACTGTGCTAGGGGGTATTTGGGAACCAGAGCCTACCTTGGACCTGCAAGGTCCAGGTCCAGAGCTGCCTGATTCAGAGCTGGAGTTTTAGTGTCCCTAAGCCACCTACCCTGGCTCTAGCTGTCGCTCTGCAGCCTGCTTCACTCTGCTGTGATGGCCCTAACTGTTCAGCTCTATGTTGTCCCCTCATAGAAGTGACTCAATGTTCAGCACTGTTCTAGGGCAGAGGCTTTAATGCCAGGAACTGCTGGTATCATCTGCAAGATTCCTGCATTTAGCTCATCCAATCTATGCTGGACCGGTACTAGGGCCTCCAGACATAGTCTGGTTGAGAAGTTACCTGTTTCCAAATTAAGAGAGACAGTTGCAAAACCAGGAATAGCTTCTCTTGAGCATTTTAATTGCAATGGCTGAATAAATCCAAAGTGGACAGAGGAGAGGAAGTCTAGAGGGAAAGCACCACATTCATCATCCTCCATCCATCGTGCCATACAAAGAGGTGCCTGTGCACAGGTAGCAGGAATGCTGCTGGGATGCAGAGTAGCACCAAAGTGCCAGCCGGGAGCTGTGAGCAGGGCTCCTCTGCTGAAGTAAGCACCATCGTGACTCTGGTGAGATGCTACCTCTCATCTACACCAGCCCTCCTGTGCCCCTTGGTCTGGGTCTTCAGAACAAAGGAGAAAGGATGGCTTCAGGCTTCAGCAGAGGTGACGGCTCATTTCAGATTAATTTGAGATCGCCATCTGAGTGGCCAGGTGTTATCTCAGTAGAAATGTTCAACCTCAACCATTCTGTGATTCTGTGAAATGTAACTAATATCCACTTCTGGCAGGGTAGATCCCATTACTCAGAAGGGGCTTGAAAACACTGAGTATATTTAAAAGCAGGAGTTGCTTTAGAAAGAAAAACAGAGAAATGCAGCTTGCTTATAGAGTTTATATAACGAAGAGCATGAGCACTAATGAGCAAAGTGAAGCGGACCTCAGAAAACATGCAGACACAGTGGAAAGCGTGTCTGAGTCCACATGAAATGAAGAAGAGGGAATATAGGTGTGAGGGAGAGCTTTCTGTCAGCGCAGTCATGCTACAGTGCTTGATGAAAAGGAAGAGCTGCTCTGAAATGCTGAAGCAGTCCAGACCCGAGCACATTCACTCGAACTTGAGATCCCACAGAGCAGCCCGGGGTTGCTTTGCTCTAGGATCTACCCGAGTGTCAGGAGCAAATCCTTCTTGCAGTCTTATAACCCTCTCCGTCTCTTGCCGGCGGTGCTGTGGAGAAGCAGAAGGCTGTGCTTGAGCTCACTGAACTGGAACCACATATTGATATAAATAGGCCTGGGAGCTGCAGAAAGAGCTGTGTGCTTGGCGACAACACCATCCCGAGTTCGGACCGCGTGTGCATCTGTGCCTCCTTGATAACGTAATAACCTTCATTACAGTCTTGGCTGAGAGCACCTGTGCACAGCCCGAGACATCAGCCCTGGGCAACCATTTTGATTGAGGTGATATTAACAGCGCTCATTAAAACTGATGACTATAGCAATGGCCAATAGCCCTGCTGTACTGAAGCGTCTGTCAGCATTTCTAATATAAACCTCCATTTTCAGGAGTTAATAACACATCCATTAAAGTTTGCTTAGCTGAGGGCTGAAGCTTGAATACAAAATATCAGACCCGTATTTCTTCAGAACAACACAACTATTGCAGTCTTTTCCCCTTTTTTTTTTTTTTTTTCCTTTTCCTTTTTGCGGTACTCTTGTGCTTTGTGTTACAGTGCAATGGCATTCAATTGGCAATGCTAAGAGATGAAAAGAAATCATGTGTGTTCCTAGGCTGGAATGGGAGAGCTGGAAATGCCCGAAAAGACCTGGGAATCCATTGGAAATGGTATCTACTATCTGTTCTGAGAGGAAGTCAGGCAGAGACTTTTAGTTGTTGAAGTTTTTTTTGCTTGAATTTCATGCATAGGCTGTGCAGTAGTTTTATCTGCCTGGATAACGATTGTGTCAATAATAAGGGGGGAATATATATTCCAGATAATAATTCCTGGTTAATGTCCTGCAGGTAAACATGCTTATTTCACAGCAAGAATATCATCTTCATATGATTTTTCCATACTTTGGAAGTTAAGTTCAAATAGTTTGGACTTGGGCATTCTGATTCTGGATTTCTCCAGAGGTATTTCTGAATAATGTTCTGTTTTATATGTACTTGCCAGCATGGACAGGCCCTAAAAGATGCTTAGATTAATTTAAATATGTTGTGCTAATGCATAAATACAGACCCTGAGAATGTCAGGTTTTTTATGCCTAACATTACTGACAAGAGTAACATGGAAGTATTTGAAGGGTTTGAATCATAATATTTAATTATACAATTCCTTACAGATGCAAAAAGGTCAGATAAATTCATGGGACTTTGGGGTGTATGATGACGGTGGGACTGCCAAATGCATGTCAGCAAAGAAGAATGTGGATAAACAGCAATTAGGACACAAGCAAAAAAACCCCAGCTGAGTTCTAAAAGTTTGTATTTTGGCACCTGGGCCTTCGCCAACACTAGTGATTCATGCTTGACACCTTACATGGACAGTATGTACTTTAGAGGATATTCTTAGACAATTATGTCCATCTTGGGTAGCCAGTAATCCCTTAGGGAAAGGAGAGGGAAGAGAAAGAGTAAATAATGGGAGCTGGTTTTAGTCATAATCATTGAATTACAGAATAATTTAAGCTAGAAGGGACCTATGGAGACCATCCAGGTCCAGCCATATACTTAAAGCAGGGCTAACTTCAAAGTTAGACCTGGTTCTATTAAGTTTTGGTTACCCTCAAGGATGCTGATTCAGCTGGCTCCCAGTGTGGAGCCACTTTCACCTGCTCTGCATATCAATTTGGACTTTCTTGTGTTGCAGTTTGTGGCAGTTACCTCTTATCCTGATGTTATGCATTTATGAGGAGAGTTTGGCTCTATCTTCTATATAAGGCACTACTTTTTGATAGGTGACGACTACAGTTAGGCTCCTCTGCCTTCTCGTTAATACATATGTAAAGTCAATATATATATATATATATAGTATGACATACAATCTTTTATATAGATAGATCAAACACGCTAAGCATCCTTTCCGTGCATGTGATGTAAAGCACTGCACAGGGGTGCACTGATTATTCCTCGGAATACTTCAGCAAGGTAGGAGGATAAATACTATGAATAGCCTGCAGGGAACAAGAAGGGGACAGAAATGGTACAGCTCTTTCCCAAGCTCCAGGCAATGTCATAAGCAGGTTTCTTTAGTGCTTCTTTGTAGTGATCCTTCTCCGTAGCGATGCAGCCAGCTGTTGCCTAAACTATCATATATATGTATTTTAAATGTAGCATGTATTTACACTTTTAGTAGAAATGTTTTGAAGGTGGAATGCATGAGTATTTGCGATGGTCAGGTTATGAGTTAAGCAAATAGTTCCTATTTCTGTCAGAGAAAAAAAAAGCTTTTAGTGTAGGATATACCTAAAAATTGCCATATTTTTCTCACCTGAAACCAGAAGATGTTTTCCAGTTCCATGAATGAAAGTATGATATAGCTCCCAGTGTTAGAATGAGTACACTTTAGAGAACAAAATAAAAACAGAACAAAACCAGCAAAGTGAAATGAAGTTAAAACCTTTAGAGCAAGTAGCTGTGATTTGATGAACGCAATCCTCAAAATGCAAAGATGGATCTTTAAATCTTCCCTTTCTAGAAGAATCAATCTAAATAATGCCCTTGAGATCAGTTCTTTTCCAAGCCAGTAGACTATACACATTACATTGAGTCTTTTCTATTGATTCACAAGGGGTCTACCAGCCCTACCAGAGTGCTGGGGAGGCAGATGAGCTGCTTGGTGCTCCCCTGAGACGGAACCTCGCCAACAAGCTGCGCCTCATGGCAGCAGATGTCCTGCCTTTGCTCTCTGCCAAAATTAGACTTGTGGACAAAATTAGGTTGTGGGTCATTCCTTCCAGCTGCAAATTCCAGTGCAGGCAAAAGCGTTTGAAAAAAGAAAAATAGGGTGCTGAGACACCAAGACCCAGCCCTAGCCAGTGTTCTCAAACAGGTAAATCATAAAATGATCTGTAATATCATGTAATCTGCAGTATAACACTGTGGACATGACAACTGCTATTCACAATTCTCCAGACTTTGTCCCAGTGCCATTCTCTTCTATTTCAATGAATAAAAAATGAGGTTTTCTTGTCTGGAACACATATAATTTTTCACTTTGCAATGTCCAGATTTCCTTTGATATAGTCTGTGAATGTCTGGGGACAAGGTTCATCAAGGCCATGATCCAGCCATTTGGAACAAATATTAGAATGGGTTATCACAAGAAAATAATAGTATAAGAAGATTTTTTGTTGTCGTTTATTCTTCTTTTATCCACTGAACTCCTGCTTTCCCTAATGAAGGACTTCACAGATAGCAAATTTAAGACTACAGCCATCTTCTCTGATGCAGAGAAGACTATCTTGAGAAGGAATCAAATTTTGTACATCAGTGAGGTATAAGGCAAAAGCACAGACCTTTTCATTTTTTAAAGCTCTGTATTCCTTTTAAACCTCTGAAAATAATTCATCTTGAAACCATATGGTAACTGTGGGTATAGCCTTGCTCTTGTCTTCAGTTAATTTACTTTGAATAATTTACTGTAAGGAACATGTTGACTAGGACTATACAGGAGAAAGGCAGTAAGTACATACATGTATGGATGCTCTTGTGCAGTGAGGCATGAGTATTTCTATATCTCCTACTGCAAAAGCATTTTTTATACATAATACTATTTTCCAATTTCCATAAATGAGAATTTTGGAGTAATTGACTTTTATTCAAGCTAGAGAGTGAACAGAGAGTAACCACACTGTTGAATGTGGTTTCTGGGCTCTAGGAGCTCCCATTCTGATTTTTAAAACTCAAACATTTAGGCTAAACTGCAATTCTTTCATGTTAAGGTTTTTAAGTATTCAAATCAGTATTTGAAATTGGGAATTGAGTTGCAGGAGCATATAACTGCTGCTTTTGAAATGTTGCTTTCAGTGTCACTGAAGCTGAATCACATCATCTGGTCAGATCTCATTTAAACCATATAGTGTAGCTGGTGGCTAATGGCAGAGCTTAACATTTTGTTTATTTCTTAAGAGGATACATTGTAAAACTCATATTCTTTCTTTAAAAATTGTTAGTTATATAACCTTTAATTTTTCCCTATGCTTACTGGCAGTTTGATGGAACCTTAAGTAAGCCTCAGGAATCAATTACTCTGTTTTATATATCATGCTAAAAGTGATTTGATTATCCCTGTGGCTGCAAAAATACCCTGCATCTGTCCTGAATTGAAAACAGATCCACATTAAGGAGCATGACATCAGTATTGCTGATATGCTAGAAATGAGTCAGTTGGGAAGTAAAAGCACAGTGCGTTTCCAAATAAAATATGATAGATTTACAAGCATTTAAATTCTTCCTTGGAAGAACAGAGTTATGCAGGATACGTGTTTCATTCTTTAAAAGTACCTTACACTGTTCATTAAGGATTAAGACAGGAACAAGGTGTGGAGAGAGGGTACGACACAATATGTCCCGTGTGCTGTCAAGGGCTGTGCTCTTCGGCCTCATCCAAGTAAGTTGTAGATGTTCAGCTAAAGAAACTGTCAGCACGGTCTTCTCTTTCAGCCAAAAATATGGTCTAACATCTCTAATCATGTTAGTGCTTTGTTGGCCTTACGCTTTGAAGTATCAAATTCTAATACATGTTATAGGTTTGCCCTTACTGTCCAAGAGTCCGTAGCTCATAGAGGAACCAGCGGGTATTTCTGATTCATACAATGTGGTTTTTATCAAATTGATCTGGTTTAAATGTGTTCAGAAAAGTTGTTATGTCATGGGAATTTTTACCTCTGTCACCTGTAACCACCTGGTGGCATCATGAGAGCAAAGTAGTCCATAATGCTTCTTGGTAGGCATCGACGTTTAGTAATCAAATCCAGTAGCAGGCTACTATTTTCATAGCCCTTTCTGATTTTAAGATGTATGTTTGATTGACATAAAAAGTTATAACAAAGAAAATCTCTTTTAGCAAAGCAAAATGCAACATGTCTGAAGAAAAAATAAACTGTATAGAGCATACTTAAATTATTAACATAGTCCTTTAGATTTCCTACCTTGTTTATTTTTCTTCTCAACAGTTTGATATATCTATACCAGAGGCAATTCAGCAAACAGCAGAGCATTTTGGTGTAGCTAGTCATTTGCTTTGAAGTTGCTCTTCATTTTAAGAGCAACCTCCCTAAAAAAGAGGGAGGTTTACTTAATTACTTAATAAGTAAAGTTACGCTGCTTTGCTATTTTAGTTCATTGTTTTGATGTTTGTGTGTAAAATCAAGTTTTTTTCTTGGCCTCTGGGACAACATTGACATAAATAAAATTTTGAATATCTAAATATATGTTGAGCTCCAAAAGCAGTTAGCTTGACAAGAGATGGGACAGTTGCTCTGATGATTGCTTCTGGATTGTCTGCCTGGGACAAGCTGAGAGAGTAGAAGGCAGTGGGCCCAATTTTTAAGGAAATGAGGCTGTGATTGACTCCCTGCAGGAGGTATAAGTAACTTCCAGTTACTAAAACCATGTGAAAAATAGGGAGCCAAGTATCTGACAAAAGTGGAAAGAAGTATTTTTGTCAATTCACTATAAAAGAAATAGTGAAAAGTAAAGAGATTTCAGAAAGCTGAGATAAGAATCACTGAGAAACTTTTTCTTTCCCTTTTCTTTCAGAGCTGTCAGAAAAATGGGAACAAAATCCCATCTAGTCAGCTACCACTTTCTTTTTTCTAAGTCCATTGATCATAAATCTTGTGATGGTGTTCAGAGAATATATGTTACATGAGATTCCCTTAGCTGCAGTAAGAGTATATATAGCTTGTTGGCCAGGAGGTGATGTTTTCTGCAGCAGATCCAAAATTTTATTTTGTTTTGAGAACCTGCCAGCAATCTTAAGTGATGTCAGATTTTCATGTATGCCAAAAATGACTGCAGATTGCCATGGGACCATCTTCCCCTTATGATCGGGCTCAGTCTTTTTTTTTTTTTGGCGGGGGGAGGGAGGGGAAAATAAAACTTATTTATCTGTAATACCAGAAGGAAAAATTATTGATGCATTGACAGACTACTGATAGCTCAAAACATTTGAGCAGTGGGTCACTGAGAATTGTTAAGGAAGTAGGTTAGAGAAAAACTCTTTCCATCTACAAATGCAGGTCATTTTAGATCAGTAGAAATTGAAAGCTATTTTCTGATAGTTGCATTTGTCTTGTTTTTGAATTTTTGATCAAAGCTAAGCACCTATTCGTCGTTTTTGACTCATTGGTGCTATTGCTGACAAGTTCCCCATGGAAGAGGACTGCAAAGAACAGAGAGAGGGATGAGATAGGGAAGTGTTGTCTACACAACAATCAGGCTTTCTGCATTACTTATTGAAAAGGAATAAAATTGTTACTTGGATGTTGTTCTACTGCACTACTTGGGCTTTTAAGAAAAGCTATTGCACAATTATTAATTCAAGATGAAACATTAAAACAATTAGGAGGGAAAAAATGCACTAATTTCTCTTTTTTCTCAGATTACCTGAAACTCACAGAATTTTACTTAAAATATTTGCAAAATCCTTCAAATTTCTCAAGTTACTCCTAGCCTTGCAGGGTTTCCAAGTTGCTGTTTAGCAATTGCTGTTGTGTAGTCAGAGAACAAAAGAATTTCTAGTTAGCAGAAGGCTAGCCAATAGTCTAAGTATTATTTTACTTAATTATTCAGGTATGAATTATTAACAGGGAATATGTTCTCATTAAAAGACCAAACCAATGTATCATGTAGATTAACGGAGGAAGAAAAAATGATGCAACTCTGTGGGTGCTATGCTGTCACGTGAACCAGTCGTACCTGTTGGCTGTTATCAGCAGAGAAGGAGACGGCCCTTAGCTTCTCCCAGGGGAAACCATGTTGGTCATCTGTTAGATGCGATAATTGGACTTTTCTGTAGAAAAAAATACATCGCTTTTACAGATTTTTTTTCTTATGTGATAGTCACTTACCTGCGAAGTCCATATGTCCTACACATCTCATCTAGCAGCTCCAAAATTTCCTATTGCAAGCTGCGATGAGAGCGCATGGATGCTGCAAACCTCTTCGTTGGGATGAAGCGTTACACCGTATACACAGCTGCTGTGACATTCGCTGTGCTAACATGACTAGAGCACAATCTTGCAGGGTACAGTAGTTAAATATGGCTTTAGTTTCAATCACATAAGCGGTTTTATGGAAAGCACCCACATTTTTATTCTTAATAACATGTGTAACTGTCCTATTGGGCTGACAGCGCAGCACATTCCAGCATCTTGTTTGATCACAGCACTATTCTATGTCATTTTGTAAAACCAAGTGACAGAAACCTGGGTTTGCCTGCACTATGTGACCATATGAGGATACCCAAGCTATAAGGCTGCTGTTTCTGCTCACAGCTATGGATTTTTTTCTCTTTTTTTTTTCTTTTTTTGGATGGTTGGCTGGTTGCAGCAGTTTTTGTGGGTGGATATTGAACCACCATTGCATTGGCTGATTATCTGATTCTGTACCTTGGCTCAGCTGTAATCATTCTTACCCACTAAGGTCTTTCCACAACCAAAAGTCACTATTGGTACTAACAATAGAGCACTCTCAGTTTTTTTGAAATGTGGATGCTCAATAAGCAGTAGCTTTCCAGTCTTGATGGAGGAATGTAACATTAATAAATAAGGATAATAATGCAGATCATAATTTTTGACTACTCAGATCACCAAAACTTTCCATAACTTGTATGTAAGTGCACGTGCATTTCGTGAATACCGATCTTATTATCTTGCTGAAAAAATAAGACAAACATTTGCAACTGGATATATTTATTTTTGTTCAGGCAGGTGATCTTTCTGCTTGTTTTTTAACATATTAACTTACAGAATAGACATTTCTTTTATTTGTAATTGAAGGATTTCTATCATCTCAATATAAGATGTATTAATGCTACATGTTTTATTTGTTTTATTACCATATAATTTTATTAGCAATCAGCCATGCCAAATGATTTGCAAATACATTGCTAACTTAGAAGCAGATGAATGCAGCTATCAAAAATATATTTCATTTATTCACTAACAGACTAAATGATAAAAAGGACATCTCAATGTCAGGTACTAAGGTGTAAGTTTTACATTCCATTAAGCTTTGAGTCTTGTGTTTTAAAACTCTACTTGCTTAGCAATGCACCAACATTTTAAAATTCAGAATATGCATGGTTTTGAGCAGGCACATAGAAGATAATAAATTGCATTAACTCTCTTATCATTATTGTCAGCATCATTGCAATTACTGATTTGTCAGAACCAAGAAGTTTCTGGTCTGCAAATCATTTCATCATTTTCAGGCTGTCAGTCCACAGAGGAATTAAAATTTGAGAACTTTCAAACAAATTATAATTGGCATTTTAAAATTTACAACAGCAACAGAGATAAATAGATGATGTCTAAAGGGAAGGTATTGAAATAAGGCCATGTGGTTGCTTTTTCCCTGTCTCTGGAGCCTGTGCCTCCGTTTGGGAGGGTAGGGTAGCCCTGCTGACAATGTCAAACTTGCTTCAGCCACCTCTCTCATTTCCTGTGGGTGAATTTCAACCTGAAGGAGCCTCTCTGAAAACATCCGGTTTATCTGAGGAGTCTGTAAGATTTTCTTTTTCCTAATCTGGCCTGAATTCTCACCCCTTTGTCACTGATGTTAATTGTGTTAGACACCTGATAACAGTTAACATTTTCAGGGAATCAGAAGCAACAAAGTCTTCAACTGCTCCAGCAGCCTCTGTAGTGCCCATTCCCGGCTTTAGGTTCCCTTTGACCTGTGGATCAAAGCTTTGATTAGTCCCTATAGTTTATCTGCTCTATTTGCTTTTTTTTTTCTTTCTTTCTTTTTTTTTTTGGCATACAAACACAGGAAGTTTACAGCTTAGGTTGCACTTAAATTCAAGCATAAGATATGCAGAAGCAGAGAAGATATTTGCCCAGTTGTTAGCCAGAAGTAATACTGTGCAGTAATTTACATTTTGACTGATCTGTAAGGATGCTGCTCTAAACCCTATTTAAAAAAAAAAATATACAGCTTTTCACTTTTTCCCAGGATAAATGATTATTTGCTGCTCTTCTTCACAGAATTCTTTAAAGAATTTTAAAAAACAGATTCTTTAAAGAAATTAAGAAGACCTGCTTCTTCTTGACATGGTTAACAGTTCCTTTCAATCTTAAGGGTCTGGAAATTACAACCTGTGCAAAAATTCACTGTTCAAGGAGTTGTTCCTACCTGTTGTATACAACTGCAGGTATGACCCTGGCTAGTACACTAGTTTTCTAAGCCAGCAAGTCTTCTGTTGGGCACATGAGGTGAGCAAGCCTCATAAGCGAATCGCTGCCCCACACTGACACAAAATTTCACTGAATTCCACTGTATGAACAGCTAAGTGCTCCTCATACACGAGGACTTCTTTGCAAATGTTTTCCACTACCTAAACTGTTGGCTTGGACCCACTGGACGCTAGCGACGGTGGGAGTGCAGTACAAGCAGTGAATTTTGTTATCTCTTTTCGTTTTACCAGATTTCTCGTGGTGTTTCGTATTTTTGCTAGTCTCTAGTTACCGAGAGCAGCGGCTGCCTGGGGAAGACGGCTTCCACAGCAGCACGTACACGGAAAGGGGGGCACAGTTCGTCCTCCTCCTCCCGTCACTCCTACGAGCCACCTCTGGCCGCCGCGCCGGGGGGCCCTGTGGGCAGCAAGCGGCGCTGCCTCCGCGACGCACGCGCACGCCGGGACGTGGAGCAGCTCCCCGTGCCGTGCCGTGCCGCAGAGCGGCCCCGGTGCCACGCTGAGGCTCGCACGGGCAACGGGCAACGACCCCGCGCCCGGGGCCGCGCGCTTCCGAGCGGCCGCTCAGCGGCTCTCGCCTCCCGGCCCGGAGAGGGTTACGTGGCAGCGCCGAGTGCGGGCGGCCTGTTTGTCGCTCACAAGTGTCGGCTTGGATGTCATTTCTAGAGCCCTTCAGAAATTCTCAAGTGCCATAACAAACACAGGGTTATGGCGGCAGCGACGTTTTATTTAGAAAGAAGCGTTTTGTTTCAGGCTGAGAGGAAAGCTGACACTTGACGAGTGATGAATTTTGTGTTTGTGGTGTTTACATTTCTACAATTGCTTTCAGACTAGAAGAAAAAAATCATGTCAAAAGTGACCCGGCAGGAGCGTGGGATGCTTGTGAACTGCTTTTTGCTCGTGTTGCAGTAGAAAGAGGGAAGCAGACGTTTATTTTGTGTTTATTTCGCACCCCTCTCAGGGGAAGGCTGCTCATCCAGACTCGATGTGTGTGTTGCTCGTACCCGCTCCACGCGCTCCTGCCGCTACTGCCATCCACTTCGAAGGGCCACAGCAGCTCACTAGCTTGGCTGCGAGGAGCTTGGATCGCCAACACCTCTTACTTCCTTCAAGCGAAGCGTGTTGCCGTATCAGTGCGCAGCAGAAAGCCCAGCTTCCAGCTGCAGGCAGCCGCTCCAGGAAAGGCCTTTCTGCAGGATGCAGCGGGAGAGGTTGCGCTCGCAGCCTTCCCCGCAGCGCGAGCAGGGGCTGAAGCTCCCGGCGTCTCCGCCTGTAGCTGCCCACTGGGAGCTCGCACAGATCCTGATAAGGCTGTGGGCAGCTTCAGTAATTTCTAGAACTAATCACTTGGAAGTTGAGGTTTTGGAGGTGGGGGGAAGAAGCTCTGGTCTTTCTTTAGCAATAGCAGTTGCCTTGGCTGCTGGGCACGAGGTAATGCTTTGGAGTAAAGGGAGGGAATGCGGTGAGTCAGGCCTGGCCGCTAGTGCGGCGCGCGTTTGGTGTTGTAGGTTGGGATTAATAGTTGCTGAGAGTTACTGCTCGCAGAGCAAGCCTCTCTAACGTCCTCAATTTCCTACTGATTTATATAAAAAGCTTTCGTAGATCTGTCTTGTTGATAGCTGGAGTTTAAAAGAAAGAAAACTGTTTAGTCTTAACAACAGTGATGGTTCTTCCTGCAAAGCCCTTTAAAAATACCAGTGTGACAGGCTTGGGACATCATTTACAGACGTAGTTACAAACCGCTGGGGCTGTAATCGTGGGCCGTTCCCATAGGGCCCTATTGCCAAGCCTATAAAAGCTGTGCCCAGCCGTATTTAGCTTTATGAGGCTTTGGCTTCGTTCTAGCTGAACTGTATAAACCTGTTTCCCCCACACATACACACACCCCATGAGAAGGAGGGAAAGTTTGAAGAGGGGGCCCAGCCATTAATCCTGAATGCCCTGACTGTGTACGCACATCCCGCTCCCCATGTGTGTAATGACGGGCTTTGGCTGCGGTCACACGCTCAGTAGTAGCTCTGTTTAAGCTCCCAAGAGCAGCCACCGCCTTCCCCCCTCTCCCATCCCAGGCCGTGCCAGTAAAAGTGCTCGTGTGGGTTCATCACGTACCAGATCAGGGAAGCAATCTGCCCGAAAAGTGACTTATAATTTTTTTTTCTCCCCAACCAGACCAGCTCCTTCATACATTTCAGCACACAGCTGCATAAACAGTTGTTTTTGGCATAGTACAGGGCAGGAGTGGCCGAAGAGGAAGGGGAGCAAGGGCTGTTTAAAATCTCCTTGCCACCAGAAAGCTGCTCGAAGAACCACAGCCTCAACTTCATGACATACAAAAGCGCAGGTCTGGATTACCAGCTGTCCTCAGTGCATGGAGGGATTAAGAATATCTAGAAAATTAGGAAGCCATTGCAGGCAAATAGGAGGCACTGCCTGAGTGAGGGTTCATCTCAGTACGCATTGCCGGGAGCAAGTTAGATTATAGCTGTCCACAATTATGTTGCTGAAAACCTTCCCCAAGCTGCTGTGTGCCCCCCAAAGACAGCATTAACATATAAATAAGAGTGATGGCCAAAATGAGTGGTGCTGGCACTGCTGTCCCACAGGCTTATGTTGTCATTAAGATTGGTTCTGTGCAATATGAGATTCAGGTCACTTGGCAACATAGATTTGTCCCAGATCACACTTGGGCACATGGTCGCTCCATTAGCCAAAACTTGCAAAACAGCATGTATTTCAGCCTTATGTTTATGCTGGATTCAGAGGACAGACAGTTCCTAATCGGACATGAAGTCTGCCAGAACAAAGTTATTCTTCAGAAATATTTTTTAAACAAATTAGAACCAGAAATGTAGGTTTGGACAGGTTCCGTGTTTATGTCACATAAGTAGATTTTGTGTTATTTCATTTGGTGCTAAGTGTCCTTAAACCAGATTTACCACATTGCGTGACCATGATGTGATATTCTGCACAAGAGCTATAAAAAGAATGAAAGCAAAGAATCTTCCGAGCTAAACAAAGGTTAAAATCCAGCTATTAACACTTAACCTCCAAAGCCCATGAAGTTTAAAATGCAGTTTTCTCCGTCTTTTCAAATGCAGCAGACTTTCAAAATTGTTCTGAAAAAGCTGAATGTTTGCATTATTAAGAGTTCTGTTTTGGTGTTGGTCCTCTGTTACACAGAGGGAGATAGTGTATTTTGGTACACACAGCAACTGAGTGAGAGTAACATTTCTATATCTGAATGAATCAGGTGGTTTTTTTTAGATGCCCAAAAAAGTGTTTTTTTATACAATGAGTTTTGAATTAAGCTGTTTGCAATTTCATATTTTAAAAACATTGATGGAGCTGTTTGTATTGCAGACTATGTGGGCACATTATTGGATGAAACACCAGTCGTGTGGCTGCGTTCTATTAAACAGGGAATTCTTCTGTAAGAAAAAAAACGGGCTATGTGGGTTTGTTTGGGCACTCAGAATGAGGGCAGAGAAGGACAGACTACATTTTTAGAGAGTACCATCCTACAGCTTGCACAAAGCAATGTGCAAACTTTGTAGAGGGAAAAGAGGTCCATCCAGCTCCAGAAGGAGCATCTGTGAAAAACTACATAGCCCAGATGGTGGAAATGGCTTTCACATTCACTGTACATGTAGTCTGGTCTTAGCTATCTCCAGTGCAGTCATTCTGTTGATCTATGGTAGTTATTCTCCCCTCAGTGCATGAGCATGCTTCCCATTCCCATAAAGAAGAGTTATGTCTTTGCATCCAGAGACAGTGGGATTTTATTTGTCTAGTTCTGTAGCAGCTTCTCTCAAGACTGCTTTCCTCCTACACTTTTAGTTTTACTAGAATGGCCTGACCTGTGCTTTCTTCTGAACTCTCTGAACTTTTATTTTTAGGTGATAAATGTCAGTAAATTATTGGACAAGGTGAAACAGCTAGAAGTGAAGCTCTTAGTGGGTTCTGCCATCTAGGTAATGCAATCTAAAATATGAGAGGTAGCTAGAACGGGGGAAAAATCTTGAAGGTTTGCACTGTGGAAGCAATTTAATTTTATGTGATAATAGCACCACATTTTCCTCTTCTTTCCTCCTAATATCCATGAGTGAGACACTTGGTTTATAATATGCAAGAAAGCTTCCTCTTTTTTAGAGGGACTTTATGTTATTTAGCTTTTTTTTTTTTTTTTATGCTTTTAAAATCTCAGTCACAAGATACCATTCAAGTAGTATCAATGATGACTAGGGCTATTGTTGCTTAAAGAGCCTCTGAATCATAGAAAGCAAGTTTCTTTTGTATAGAAATTTAGAATGTTTAATAATGCAGTGCAGTACTGATGACAAAGGTACCTCAGGTCATGCAGACTTATTCCAGAGCCTTACATGTGTGAAAGCAAATGCAATCACGATCCATCTGATCTGGAGGATTTTAAGCACTCCTCAGAAAAGGTACCAAAGAGATAAGTGGTTTGTGATGACTAAGCACTCATAGCCACATGGCTGTTTGGTCCTTTGAAGTTAGCTCTTCCTGTCACTGAGCAGAAATCACCAAGCCTTAGATTGCTCGCCCACTAATGGGGAATGTGAGCAAGATTTCAGACATCATGAGATGGGACAGTTACATCCTACTGATGATGCATTGCTGCAGTAGTAATTCTCATGCTGTACTAGCAACCCCAGGGTCTGTGTTACACCAGACTGTTGTAGTGAAAAGTGGAGATTGTGTAATTCACTAAACATTATTTGATGGGAAAGTCAAAGTCCTCAGGAGCAGCAGTTCAGGTCCCATCCAGTTGGTACAGGTCTATCCCCTGGGTAGTTCAGCAGTTCACTTGGTTACAGGTGTGTTGGGGTAAGGAAGTTACGTATCCTGTCCTCGCTGTGTTCTGTTGTAGGTTTGTGGTGCATCCGTTCCCCCTCTTCCTTTGTTTTCTTCTTTCCTTTTTTTTTTTTTTTGGCAAGAGGGAAGCACTGTTATGAAGCCTTTTTCCCTGTCCTGCCGTTTTTTATTTACTTTTTCTGTCTCCTTGCAGTCCTCACTGTTTCTTCATCTAGCTCTTTGCCTGGTCAATCAAGTGAGAAGCAAGCTTTAGGAACAATACAGGTGAAGATACCAGGGGAAGTCGGGAAAGGTCCAACTCGGAGTCACTTGTGATGTGGGAGACAAGAGCACGTGGTGCCACTGCATGTGCGTCCCCCGCAATGCGGGCTGTGCAAGTCCGAGCCATGGCTGGCAGGGTTTTGCACTTCCTCGTGCAGAAGCAAGTGCCTAGCAGGGTGTTTGGCGACCTTAGCTCTAGGATAACTCTGCACGAGGCAATGGATATTGCTTTTGCACATCCTCTTCCCCGGGGAAAGCCACCATTGCCTCGGCTGCTCGCACACCGGGTGGGAGCGGTGCTTACCCGGCCTTTCCCGGCTGCCTGTGCCAGCGGCCTTATCAGCGGTGGCGAGCGAGGCAGCCAGGGCTGTTCACACCCACAGCTTCCTCAGGGCATTGGGGAGACCGATAACAGCGCAGAGAGGCGGCGACGCCAGCGGGCAGCAATCTCTGCCTCTGGCGAGACGTTGGCCCAGCGCCCGTGCGTGCCCGCAGGTGTGGCTCCCGTTCCTGGAAACCCAGAGTGTCCTAGGCCAGTCACTGCCACCTTTCTGGGGCCATCCCCCCATGGAGCTGCTGCTGGAAAAGCCCTAGGAGAGGCATTACTCAAGAACAGCCTCTTGCTTCTTAGGGCCCCGTGACTCCACTTGAGGAGTCGTGGCTGGACGAGCTGGGCTGGCAGCGTGTGGGAGAAGCAGGTGGCGTGCAAGAACAAGCCGGAGCAGATGGGTAGCAAGAAAAGGCATGAGAATCGCTGCCGTTAATGCCTTGGTGCTTCCAGTAAAAAGGCAGGGCGCAGCTGGAGCGATCCCAGGATAGGCAGCGGGAGAGGGTGCATCCTCCCCATCGTGTGAGGCAAACGCGTGAGCAGCAGCGCAGCACGAGGCGCCATCGCTGTGCGGCGCTGAGCGCCCGCGCACAGAGCCGGTCGGCAGCACTGGTACGCGCATCTCCTCCACCTCCGTTTCCCATCCTCGCTTTCAGGAGAATTATGAAAGCAGAGCTGCACTCTGGGAGAGGATTTTTAAATGCGGCTGTGAATGTACATGAGGTCACTTGGCCCGGGGTATAGTGCGCTACTGAGCAGGAGTGTTTGCCGAAGCGAACCCTGGCATCCTCATCCTTCCTTTGCAGCTGCTATTTACCAGACCGCATTCGTGGTGGATGTAGCTGGCAGGAAATAGTGTCTGGGAATGAACTGGGCAAGTGAAGGAAATTTTCGCACTAACTGTGTCACAGACTTTTGAAAGTGTTTCACACAGAGGGGTAACACTGCATTAAAATAGCTTTGCACAAGGCTGGCTCCACTAAATCGAATTAACCAACAAAACATTCTGCGGTTTTGCTCTGGGTCCCCCAGCTTGCCTGTAGATCCCCTGCGTTACTCTGTACTATGCGGACAGCATCTCAGCCCTGTTTCGCAAACGTGGCAGGAGCACAGCTAATTCATCTGGGCTGGTGAGCGGGAAGAAGACTTAGACTTTTCCTTGGCAATTAAAGAAACTGAGCATGAAAAATGTACTTATTTCTGTTTTAGACAAAGAGGCCTGTTGTGACTCCATTCCTTCATTTAAGAAGCTCAGATTTCTTCATTATTATGGCAAAGTCTTCATTAAAAATTATCAGAATAGAATGGCAGGATTGGCTATTCTGTGTTCTGAGATTTTAAATTAACTTTCTCCCTCCTGGGACTAAATTACCAGCCAGATGATTAAATTATTCTTTAAACTGGGCTGTAGTTTTGTAACCTGTGACTGGAACTTTGTTTTCATCATCATTCCAAAAAACAAGAAAAAGAGAAAAAAAAAAGTTTAAAAATAGGTCTTCTTTAAGAGATCAGAGCCCACACAAACAAAAATATGCAGCTGTTTATTTACATATCTATATGTGTGTGTGTTGATGCACCATGCTGAGTTTTGTTTGTGCATTGTGCCCCTTCCTTTAGCCTCCTTTTTAATTTGTTTTGTCATCTAGATTGCAATCTGGTAGGGTTGCGACTGCCTGTTTTGTTTAGAAAGTTCCTAGCAAATTGTGGTTGCTATAGCTATATGGAGACAGAGTATTTTTGTTATTTATTTTGCATTGGGAATCTTTAGCCATTGGGAATCTCTAAAACCATCTCCCTGTCATCCATGCAGTGGAGACATTCAGATGATATATTAGTCATTGCTCAAGTCACGCTATGCCATGGGGCTTGGGGACTGCAGTGCATGTGGAGACTCCCTTCCAGCGAGGGTTTAAGCATCCCCACTGACACGCAGGGCTGCGCTAGATGTGCCTAAGGCACTCGGATGCCCAGTAGGCTTTTTGCCAATAAATCCCCTTGTTCCACTCAGAGGTTTGGTCTTCGTGGAAGGCGTGGATTTAGTGGGAAGCCTGGCTATCTGCGGCTTATCTCAGCCCTGCTGTAGCGTTGCTCACGAGGGCGGGTGCAGTATTGCTGCTCCAACACTAACCTCTGCTGCCGCTGGAGGAGAAGGAGCTGAGGGAGAAGAGCTCGTGCACAGCCCCCAGAGCAGGCTCAGAGCTCCTGCTTTGTTTCCAGGGCTCTGACACCAGCGTGGCTATGAAGCAGCTGAAGTAAACAAACCAACAATACAGGCATTTTTATACAGAATAGATCCATTATTCTTCCTGACAGCATGACTCGGGTTTGGAGTTCTCATTCTTTGTATTGTTTCTTTTCTAAAAAGAAAGAGAAAGCAGAACAAGGAATAATACAAATCAGACAGCCCAGGGCTTGTGCTTGCCTATAGACTACTATTAAGGTCCTGCCGGCGCTAAAATTGGAGCCGTTTTGCAACCAGGTCCCTTCACCCAGCTGCATTTTTAAGAGAGGCACAAAATTTTTGTGTGCTTGTGTGACCAGCTCTCAAGCATCACCAGTAAGCACTCACGTACCAAGACTGGTTTGCTGATTATTCAACACATAAGAGAGCAGAGATTTTCTTCGCCTCGCAGTGATGCTCGTGCAGTTGTATAGATGATTGTGTTTGCATACTTACTCACTTTCTGTAGCAAACCCCGCTACCGTATTTCATCAGGAAGATGGTCTTTTGCTCAGGCATAATGAAAGCTTCATTTGGTGACCTCAGCTGCCCAGGGATGAGCGCTGGAGGCCTTGGAGTTGGGAAGGGAATGGCTACGGTGGAGTCAAGGCTGGCGCAGAGCAGAGGGAGCTCCTGAGGGTTCACTGAAATCTTCATGCTCTCATAGACCTTGCCTTCTTCTGACCTGGGTCATCGTAGCACGGAACAAGCAATAAAATACACCGTGAAATTAGTGATCCTGAGTCCACCCCCAAAAAGAACATGTTAAGAACATGCAAAAAACTGATCTTAACCTTTTTTTTTTTAAGTTACTGATTGTGTGTGGTGGAGACCTAATTTGTTAAGTTGTTATGTGCTGCTTTTGTTTTAATCCTTGCATTTGAGATTTCCCCAGTGGGGAATGCGTGAACCAAATCTTAATTCCAATTTCAAGACTGTTTGTAAAACCCATTTGCTTGGGCAGTTCGGAAGATCTTTCACTTATCTACATGTCTTTTATGTTTATACATCTGCAGCATTTAAAGACTGCATGGGAGCACCTCAGTTTACAATCTTGAACATAAAAATACTGATTTTCTCTCTGAAACAAACAAACTGAAAGTGGAAAAATTAAAGGGACACTCTAGGACATCTCTGAATTTAATGGCAGATAATAAATAACAGAATAACTTTATTGACAGATAACCAAATAACTAAGTTATTTGGTTGTATACCAAATTGTATACTTGATTGTACTGAGTTGTATACCTCAATGCCTAAGAACAAAACAGCTTCCCTACCTACTCTCCCAGTGCAGTTTGAGAAGCTGATGGGCTGACACAGAGAAGTCAGGGGGCATGTGGGAGGGATGAGAGATGATGAACTCTGGTCGAAAGAGTCAGATGTATTAAAAAATCTTTGGGCAAGAGAAATTGAAAAATAGGGATATGAAGTCTTTCAGTGCCATCCAGCATGAGAGGGACAGTGCCAATGGGAGCAGACTTATGTTAAAGCATACTCATATTTCAGATTTCTAAGCAAACCTTTTTGGTATTAGAGCTGTTCAGCAGAGCTGATAAAGCTCTATGTTAAATACGAAATCAAGTCAAAAACTAAAAATTCTGTTATCCCCCTCGATACCATCTTACAGTTTGTATTATATTTTTGTCCTGTCTTCTGCTTTTGAGTTCTTACAGGAGAGTCTTGTGTTTTTGGATGCCTGCATATGTCTGACTGAACATTCATCTGTAAAGTTTCCTAAAAATCATATGTACGATAAGAATATGGAGGAGTCATGTTTAAAAGCAGTTCTTCCTATCATAGCTATATTCAGACATTCAGAACACTTGAGTCACATGTAAGTCGTGGTTTAAAAAAAACAGAGGTAAAGTCTTAGCACTTGCTTTCTGAATTGTAGGCCTTCAAAGTGTGGAGTCGTGTAAAGGCTTCTCTCTTGAATCTTCTCTGGAAGAGGGATTGTTTTTTTCTTTTAATGAAAATAGGAGATTCTCAAGACTTGAAATGAAATCCTGAGAATAGGTGACGGTGTTTCCTGCTTCCTTCCCCTGTTTCTCCTGACAGCTATGCTCAGCTGCGTTTGGGCACAGTGCACTAATACTTCCGCTTTCAGATCATCTGTGATCTCCCTATCTCCTTAGTATTATGGTCAGGCCTTTTTTCTCCCTATGTTAGTGTAAGAGAACTGGGCCCTTTGTGGTCATTAATAGCTGTGGTCATTCCAATATCACCTGGAAAGAGCTGCTGCTGCTACTAGAGGTCTGGTTTGTTTTGCAAATGTAGGAATTCCCAAGCTGTGAAGCTGAGCTAATGAAATTGATGCTAATAAAAGCCTTGCAAGTTGGAAAAAATATGCAAAATCACCACAATCACCACAATCACATTTTCTAGAATATTGTTTTCTGGTGTTCTAGTACTCTAAAGCAAGCAGTGCTGGTTTTGCAGAGTGTCTTGATACATGGCATTCTACCCCAAAATCATTTTACTTCTTTGGAACTGACAGGAGTCTTTGATTGATAGAGTGTTTTACTTTTTAATTTATTTCCAAATTGAAATAAAAAGGCATTTTAGAAAATTATATTCAGGGACCTTCTCTACAGGTGAAGTACTGTGTATCTGCTGTGTGAGTGTATATGTTTAAGAGAAAAATGTTTAAGAGAAATTTGTGTGTGTGTGTGTGTGTGTCTGTATAGGAGTAGGTCTTTTTAACCCATTTACCTACTTTGCCCACTCAGATATCACTTTAGTTTGTGCAGTTACAAAGTTTTTTTTTTTTTTTTTTTTTTTTTTTTTTTTTTTTTCTGGATTTAGTCCTAGATAATATTTGGAGGGCCTCTAGAAATTACAGTTCTTATCAGCAGTTTTGGGTTGGTCCAGGCTGGAAGGGAAGCAGTGAAGGGAACAGCCCGGCCTGGGTGCTGAAGCTGAGATTCTTTGCACCAAGGCTGGGATTTCCTTGCACGGCGTGCCAGGGGGATGCCTGCATTGGCCCCTTTCCTCCTTGCCTTCAGGGTGTCGCAGTCACCGGCCGCCTGCAGTTAGGTCACGGCATGGAAGTGACACACGTCTAGCAAAAGGGGAAAAAGGTGTTTGTCAGAGGAAGGCCGGGAACAGGGCGGCTGCAGCTGGGCGGCTCTGCCTTTGTTTGAAGTTTACTGCTGGCGAGGCAGCAAGGCCCTTGGCTCAGTCCTCCTGCGCCTGCCTGTGCACCTTTCAGCAGTGCTGCAAAGCACTCGTGCTTCAGGGTTTTAGGAGGTGGCTGCCCAGCATTTTTGTTAGGTTGTTCTTCAGGAACAGGACTGTGTTTGACTTGCTGATGCTTTTCATCTGGAGCCTGAAGTCTTGTCTGATGGGTTTTCTCCCTTGTTGGGTCTGGAGGCTCATACTGGACTGAGTGGTGCAGATGCTCTGGAGAACAGTCTAGGTTACAAAGAAGAATTAACTTAATGGTCCTTACTGAGACACGTGATATTACACTGATGTCAGATGGTAAGTCACACAGATTGCTTCCTATAACTATTTTCCTACTGTTCCAAAGTGCACTCAGGTTATATTGATACTTTTTACAAAGATAACATAAGGCTAACTTTAGCTGAATTTAGCAATTAATGTTATGGCCTAATTGAGAATAAATAATTTCGAATTGGCTTTGTCTTAAGAAATATAAACATTATTTTTGATATTGTGAATTGTTTGTGAATTGTTCTGGTACGTGCTAAAGCCTTCCTCAGCAGAAAGGTGAGAGATGAAATTAGATGATTATCTGTAATCACAATGAGATTTTAATGTTGATTCATATTTTTAATTGCTTCCTTTGGAAAAATGTATGAATAAATATGAAGATGAGTAATGTTTAAATTGAAGGAAAACAGACTAATAAAAAAAATGTAGAGCAACAGGATGTGGATAAACAGTAGTCATTTTTTTCCTGTCTGCTTTAAATACTACTGAAATCTTACTTCTTGCATGTAGTAGTTTCAGAGCGTTTTGTCTTGCTTCATCTTCCAATTACTCAGCTATTCACACACTTCTTTCCAAACGAAATTAAAAAAAAGCCAAATGATGTCCCTTTGTACGTACTTTGTCTAGATAAATTTTTATTTTCAGGAGACTCATAATCAGAGAAAATACAATTTAAGATTCACTGGGTGACTGAAGCTGTTAGCACTTCCTAGGAATGGCACTAGGAATGAAATCTCAGTTAAGAGTGACCTTCTGTTAGGATGTAAAACCTTTGCATCAGAGCACACCTCTGAGCCTTTTGTCTGCCAAATGGGTGGGGGTAATTCAGCTGAGAAAATGCAGTCAAGATGTGAGGAAAAAAGGTGCCTAGGGGGTATACAAGGCCTGTTTCCAGTGGTGCTGGATGTTAGGAACATTTTGCACTTTAAAATCCCAGAGGACAGTAAAACAGAATATTCTCTTCTCACTCTCAGGGAATTAAGCTGGGTGTCAAAGCAAATGTCTTTAGGAAAATAAAATCAGGAACATTTTGTATTCACTTAGAACTTCTATGTGACTGCCTCCTTTTCTTTTTTCTTTTTTTTTTTTTTTTTTTTTTGATATGTGAATTTTTGGAGGGTGTTGGCATGGCAATGCGTGGTTGTCATTGTGTTTATTCCTGCCTCTTCTATAGTGAATTGTAATTTTAAATCAGAAGATGCTCACTTCTACGCATAGTTTCCTTAAGCAAAAAAAAAAAAAGATTTGCAGACTATTGTTAGGCTAAATGATTTATTACTTTAGGATGTATAAAAACAGGGTTAAGATTCTTAATTCTTACAATGGTTTGGAGACCTGTATTGTTAGTTTTACAAAATCCCCAAATTGTTTGCCCAGCTAAATAAGCAGGTTTCCAGATTTCCACAAGTTTAATCATCTCATGCATCATGGTATTATATTAGTACTAAGCATTTAAAATGAAAGAAGAATGGGTGATTATAAACCTGGACTGTTCAGTTTCACTATAACATAAGCAGCACTGGATAGAGACTCCCAGCCCAACCAATAACTATTGAAAGAAACATTTTCAAAATCTCTGTACTTTCAGGTCGGTAATTAGTGGAAATGTTGTTGCTAAAAACAGGGCCTGACTCATTTGTGCCCGGCTGAAGACTTACATATTTGCATGGCTCCCTCTCTCAGTGGGCACCACTGTGCCCTAGGGGCTGGTTTTCCAGGACACCTCCTGCACTGGTAGTTTTGTCAAAGCTCCAAGCCTGTTTGTAGCCAAAGCCCCATGGGGCTCTGGCGCCCGGGTGGCCCAGCTGTCCCGCGCCGTGAGCATCTCTGGGACACACTGCGCGGCATAGGGACGCCCCTCATGAATGGTTCTGCCTCACGATTTCAGTTTTCAGCTTGAGGGCAAAGGATTAATGCAAGCAGCATGCCCACACCCAGGCCTTTCGGAGGGGACATGCATGCCAGCCAGAATTTTAACTACAAAAAATTGCTAAGGAAGCAAGCAAGGAAGGAAAATACTGTTGTGGAGTGGTGCAAGAAGTTAAAACATTTATTTCTCTGACTGGAGAAGGTATACTAAGTAAATAATAACAGGGAAATAGGATGTAGCCGCTCTATAGTTTTGGTGTAAGTGTATTTAGAAGGTATCACTTGTACATTGTACAAAGATAATAGTATAAATGAAGGATTCAATATACCTTTAACTACAAATTATCTATTTAAGGGTTAATCACAAAAATTTAGAGAAACTGGTCTATATTCCCTTTCTTCATAAAACATGAAGAACATTTTTTTTAATACTTTCAATTTTCTTCCTCATATAGTCTGCTGTAAATATGCAACATTCTTGATCTCAACTATACAAGGTTTATGTTAGCCTTCACAAATAATGAGTATTCTCCTTTAAAATATCCCCCCCAAAAAATACATTTTTTGTGGTTTTGTGCCATTTTTTAGTTTAAGATCTGCAGAAATGAAATTTTCAGGTACCGTACAATCAAGAGGATTAAAAAATCTCTGCCTTCTTCTAATCTCCATTCTTATTTTTTAAAAAGCCCACATAACTTCCTGTGACTGGATAGGGGAAAGAAAATGCCAGCTGTTATAAATTCTTAGTTAGTTTGAAGACCATCCAACAGAGATTGCAGGAACTCCAATGATTTATTTATTTATTTATTTTGTAGATCATATTTTTAGACCTAGGTCTAGGTGTCTAGGTCTCTTAGGAAGTGTTCCTCTGGATGCTTTTGATTTGATTCAGGTCAACTCATGGGTGGGTTATGGTGTTGAAGAGAACAAAAGATTTATTTCAGGTGCTGCTTGTTTGTAAATCTATGTGTAAGGTTTCCTTTTTTATGACAGTTAGAAAGAAGGTGATTCATGTTCATCTTGCAGATCCTCCAGATCCTTTTCTGCAGAAGTGTTGCAGGGCCAGCTGCCTCCCATCTTGTGCTCATGATTCTGATTTCTTCCCTAGTGAATTACATTGCAACAGTATGTGCTTTTGCATACTGCACCCTGTTTGTGTTAGCCCATTTCTCCAACTTGCCAGGACCATCTGTATATCTAATCATGCTGTTTAACATGTTTGCAGTTCCTAGTTTTGTGCAATCTGAAAACTTACTAAGCATGATCCATTGCCCACATCAGAAGCTGACACAATCCTGTCTCATTTCCTAGTATTTTTTTAGTGCTTTCTGTTGCAGCTTTGAATTCTTAGACACTTCCTGACAAGTTGTGGCTAAGCCACATGATCTTGAGATGACCATCACTGTCCCTGGAAGTGTCTCAAAATCAATATTTTGGTCACAACTCTTAAAATATGAGGAGCCTATACCCAAGTCCGCTGTGAGCCCATATCCAGATCTGCTGCTTTGTGTATCCACAAAGGTTGTGGTACCTCTTTCCAGCTGCATAAGGAACCACTGATAACTACTCTGTGGTCTGGTTTCCCTGCTATGCACTGACGCTGGTAATTTCACATACGCCCTTCTTTTATACCATATGAAGAGGCAGCAACAGGATTCTTATGAACACGGACATATATCTCATCTGCTTCCTTCCTATCTGTAAGGCATCTATCACATCCAAGTTATGTCTGTCAGGCCATCTCTAGCCACTTTCTCTAATCTATATATCAAGGACGTGTTTAGTGGCCTGTGGTATTTGTGTTTGAGTTGCATTTCACTGGTTAAGTCTTCCTGCTTACCGAGATGTTCTGCCCTTGGGATACTATTCCTTGTTCAAAAACAGTTCTTATCTACCCTGGTTTGTACTTGATTTGGTCATCTCTAGCAGATGTTCACCAGTGCCCGAGCTTTGTTATCTACCCTCTTTTTAATGCCAAAAAATTCTCAACAGGGCTTTCTGCCATGTCACTCCAGAGTTTGGAGCAGTGTAGATAACTTTGTTACACAAATGCTTGCCTCTCTCTTGGCTGTTATTCTTGAACTAACTGTATCTTTTGGTATTAACATTTCAGGCGTGTCAATTCTCAGCAAGTTTCTGTTATGCCAATTAAGTCATATATTTTATTATGAAGTAAGACTTCCAGTCCCTCCTGTTTTATTCCTCAACTCTTGCATTAGTGCATATGTATTTAATACATTTGCCAGTCTAATGTGCTTTTTAAAATTCTTTTCCCTCTTGTGACTTTACAGTGAACCCCAGGATCTCTTTTCTCTTCTTCCCCTTAACATACTTGGTACTCCTTATTTCCCCTTTTCCTGGATTTTGACTGCCATCCACATTGTTATGGTTTAGAGGACAGAATTTAGGGCACCGCGGGTTTTTACCTTTCTTCATGAGATGGATGGCAGCAGAGCAGCAGGAAATCCGTTGTGGAGCCCTTATCCCATCATCAAAGCAGCCAGGGCTCCCTTGACAGGATCGCCCATGTGGCCTTGCAGTCTGCCTTGCACGCGCGTGTGTGTTTGTGCGCGTGCATCTCTTTCTGACCAGCCTTTTTTCCCAGTTTAGTTGGATCTAGTGAGGTGCCTGTTCATTCTCTTTTATGGCCACTTGCTGCCTAAACTGGATCCGAGCTTTCCCTAGGAATCCATTGTTTTGTTTCTGTTCAAGTCCTGCTCAGATTTTGGAAACAGGCGTAGCTGCCTGCCCTCCCAAGGGGCCAGCATGGTGGGCGAAGGGCCCCGTTTAACTTGCGGCTCTCACCAAGGTGGGTTTCGGACCCACCTTCGCCTCCCTGCAGCGAGCTGGGGGCCTCTCTCGGGGCCTTAACCCTTCCATGGGAGTCAGGGAATGAGGTCAGGGAAGGAGGTTGGGAAAGTCGGGTACTAGTTTGTGAGGGCCGAGCTCAGCGCAGATGATGCAGCGCGTTGAACGAGGGCCAGGCGGCAGATAGAGACGGGGCCTAGCGCGTACATCTCCCTGCGGGATGTAAAGCAGAGCAGGAGAGAGAAACCCTGCCCTGTCACAGCAGCGGGGGTAAAGCGGCATGTACAAAAGGCTCCCTTCGTGTCCCCTCTCTTCTTTAGCCCGCATTTCCCGCGGTTCGTGGGCGCGAGCCAGCCGGGCGACGGCGCAGGTCACCGCGGCGCCAGCACCGGCGCTTTCGGGGCGCTTTGGCAGCCGCAGTTGCACGATGTGGCAGGACGACTGGCACCAGCCCGCTCATTCAGAAAAAGTTCTTTAATCCCTGCTTTCAGAAGCAGTCTCCTGCGGAAGATTTTGGTCTCCAGGCACACTCAGTGCATTTAAAAGTAAATGCACATACAGAAAGACTTGTCCCGAGAAAAGCTGAATTCGTTTTCTTAATTCCATAGAAAAAGCCATGCTGGTTTAATAATACTGTCATTAGTAACTGCCATGCTTGTTTATTTTAAAGTCCCACTGTTCTGTCAAATAACAGGCGTTGGCATTGCTTGTGCCTTGCTATGCTTATTGCAATGCAACAGGCGCTGCTGGTTTGATTCCTTATGTTTTGCAATAGGTACAAGGCAATCAGGAAACCTGTTGGATCCCAGCTGCAGTCTAAAAAATCCCTGTGTCACAGGTGAGCAAATTGTGCTGGAAATCTAGGGTAATAGCAGATTAGTGTGCAGGCAGTGCCACTAAAGCAGAACATTTGGCTTTGGAAATAGCTGGCCTGAGCTGGTGGTGAGTATGGGGCAGAATAACAAAGTGTTTTAGCTCAGTGGTGCTTAGCAGCAAGAGCAGCGTGCTGAGTGGAGGAGTGCCGTTTTGCTGTGCTTTACAGCATCTCATTCCTCTGACTTGGAAGGAACTGTGTAAAGTGAAGAGCGAAGAACAGGCAGAGTGAGTGTCTAAAGACTCTTAACACAAGGGAAAACCATCTAGAAATACATATTTTGCCAACTTGGTCAAAAAGTCCTGCAAACCTAAGTGCTAGGATATCTTAAAAGAGAACCTCTGGTTTGCTTGAGAACTTCATGGCAACCTTGTCATGATTCCTTCTCCTTGCTTCCTTTAAAGACAGTACAGTGCAGTGTCTGGATATTGGAGGTCCTCAATGCTTTCTGATCACCTAACCCCAAGGAACTCAGCATGCTGTGTTGGCTACTAGGCTACCCTAGATAAACTGGTATTGCTGCAGAGTTCTTGCTTGCAATATTTCCTACTCATGCTAGCTGAGGCTTCCATTAGTACGTGTGGTATATTCTGCTTGCTTAATCATTGTTTTCACAACATAACTTTCCTAGTTATTTTCAGAATCTGAGTCAAAATTCAGCAAAAGTGAACTGCAGCCTTTATGTACTCCTAAAAGTGTCCAGATCAGTAGAAGTTTCAAAAGCTATCTGTTATCTCCACTGGAATGGATTTCAACAGCTGAATTATTCTACCCATCTCATTTCTCTTTCTCCCCTTTCACCATATTGGCAAATGGTTTTCAATCTGAGGAGCAGAAAAGATAATATGAAATTCAGAAAGATGTGAGAGACTGGAATGAAGATACATAAAATTCACTATGTTGCTATGACTCTTACAAACATAGAATTTTGTAGTGCTGAAATATTCCTTGATTCTTCATCTTGAGAACCATGTTAGCAAATGATGGCCATTTGGCTATGAAATAGTGTCAGCTTCTTCTGTAGTTACCAGTAATGTAATTTTATTTGGTCTGTCACTGCCTGTCGCTGTACTCCCCTCCAGAAAGACATCATAGTGCTGACTACAGTCTCCAAATTGCTATAATGGTTTAGCTTTTATATATCAACTTTCCTTACAGAAAGATTGTACATTGCTCTCCAAACAACTGATATTTCAGTTTGGTTTCTCATGAAACTCTGCATTTTGCTTGTATTTCATAGTATCGAAGAGTTGCTTTCCAGCAAACATTCCTATGTCTTTGCATGGCTTGGGGATCTATCACAGAGCATTTCCTCTTTCTGGTTACAAGACTGAGTGTCTGCATATTTTCTCTTGTTGCCGCTGTATGTTTTTAACAGGTTTATTTCTGTTACACTATGTTCTATAGAAGGTGTTCAGCTAGAAGAGATCAATTTCTAATATATCTTTTCTTTCTTAGACTTGTGGAACATGTGATGTGCAGCCTGGACTGACACATGATTATTTACAGCATGAAGAGCACAGTGTGATCCAGTGAAAAGTGCCATGGACTGGAACTCAGGAAGAACCTGATTTCCTTTCTGGCTATGCTGTTGCTCTGCTGTGTTTCCCACTGCAAATAATTTCATCTCTGTGTATTTTAGCTTTCTATTTTTGACTCAGCAGAAATTTCTGTAATAATTCTGTATACAGAATTTCCTTTCTGTATACGGATTCTATCATAAGATCTTATTCTTTAGGTAAGGTATCCAGATGCTTCTCTATCATATATTAAATACACACTAAATTCTAAATAGTATGTGAACAAATAACAAAACGTTCAGAAAATGAAAAAATGTAGAAGAGACATTTAAACAAAACCTTGCCAGGAAAGTTTTATCATAATCCTACTATCTGTCATTCACTGTTCCTGAATTTTTTCTTGCTTCATTTCTAGACTGTCTTAGAACCTTATGTGCAGCCAAAGAAACTTTTACTTAGTATCTTCCTCTAACTTTTGTGACATTGCTATTCAGGATGCAAGAATTACGGTACCTCAAATTGTGAGGTACCATTTTTTTAACATGTAAGATGATAGTCATAACAAGGATCTTTTTTTTTCCAAAAGCTATGGTTGTTGTTTCAAATCCATTGTCAACATTCATTTCCCTCTTTTTATACAAAATGCACTAGTCTTTCAACATTTTAAATCAAGCTTAAGCAGCAAATATTTAGAGGTTCCTGGAACGTAGTACTGGCATTTCAAGAAAAAATCTTGTCTTTATTTAACATGATCAGGAGAACTGACTATCTTACCTCTGGGAAAATAAAATCCTCTCTGAATTCAAAAAAAAGAAAGGAAACTTCTTACTGTTCTGTTGCCCTTTCTAGGATCTGATCCTTTTCCAGGGAAAGTGAGTGGGGCTTTGTACCAATTTACAGTGTAGAAACCTAGAATCTCCTGGTTTAGGTCCTGTGGGCTGTGAATTGAGATGCTTGAAGTGTAAGTAAGTGCTCAACTGCAGTCCTCTGTAAAAGCTTTGTATTTGGGGAGGGCAGAGGGAAAGGGGAGAATATTTTCCTACCAATGGATTATATAGTATATTATTGCACCTTCAAAGTTGCAGCAAAATTCTCTCTGAGTTTTGTGGTAAAACATTTAATGTGGAAAGGGTAGGTCTGTATTTTCTCTCTCCCTCTTTTTTTTTTTTTTTTTTACTCTCTGTCATCAAATACTCCTGTAAAAATATTCTAAACCTTTCCAGAGGACTGCTGCTGGGGAAAGCACTAGTATAAAGAGCGCTTTGTTTCATAGGAGTGTCCAAACCTGTGGCAAACTCTTGCTCATTTTTCCCCCAAACAGGTGCCATGAGCTCTTTTGACATTTGCAGAGCAGATGGGATGGCTTTTTAATGTTGTATCTAATTGACAGAACCTTAATAACTCTCTCCATGCATCCTGCCTTGGAAAGCGTGGGCCGTGGAGGCTCAAAGAGCTCCCTTTCCCCATCAGTAATATGTTTAACTTGCTGCTGCTGGGTGGAAAGTGAGAGCAATAACTTGCTAACTGGCCTGTGAAGGCTCTGGGAGTTTGTAATCCAGGGAAATAATTTCCTGCTACTGAATTTGCCTTTTTGGCTGCTTGGTCTCGTGCTGTCAAGTTGGCTTCCACACGCTGCATTAGGTATATAGTCATGTATGTTAGTGTGTGTGCATGTATTGTTTACATAAGTAGCTGGTTTGCTTATGCAAACACGTAACAACATATGGCATTGAATGTGTTTAGAAATGCCTAAAAACACCTGTGAGATGTTTATCGGGGGGGAAGGGGAGGCATTATTGGTGTGTCTGCGTGTACTCGCATCTGTCCGTGTCTCCCGCCTCTCCAAGGCTCCCAGAGGGGCAGCTTTGAGAACGCCCAATTTCGGGATTCCCAGCTCCAGGCCTCAGCAAGGTTTCTAAAGCCCTAGTGCCCGTGGAGTCTCAGGGAAGAAGTTAGCTGTCCCAATCATCTCTGCAAATCCTGGCGTGCCACTATCACAGTTCCTGCACATAGTTATATCTCATATGAAAAATGCAGGAAAACTGTTTTGATTTCAACTTCTGCTACGCGTTATGTGCTCTTCTGCAGGTCTGCCTTACACGAGAAAACCATATTTGCAGGGCGCGTCCAGCATTTAAATCCCAATAGACACATACACCTCCCCAGAAATTGCTTCTTTAAGGAATCCAGGCTACAATTTCAATTTGGAAAGGTAGCTAGATTGTATTTTATGCTGATTGTCATGGGATAAGACCAGTTTGAGCAGGAATACCCAAACAAGTATTTAATACATTTCAGTTGGGATAAAAATGAACTAACAAAACCCTTGCCCTTGAGCAGCTGTAATTTCTAGGATCATTCCTGTGAGTTTGAGATTCTTGGCCTCCTTGTGCAGCAGCCTGCCCGTCTGGCAACTGTCATCCTCAGGCATATCAGTTACATGCTGCCACATCCATCCAAATGTCTTGTGCAAATGTTAATATCAAAAGCAAGCCAAGTGGTAGCAAACTCTGAGATAGTCCTCCAGATTGTCATCGCTATCACAGGATTTACAAATAGCCTCTCTCAGCGTATGCCAACTCTCCAGGTATCAATAGCTATCTCAGTAACACAGGTATATAGTGTATTTCAATGCGCTTTGTGGTATCCCTGATACTCGTAGTCTCTACTTCTGCAAAATGTTCTATTTTGTAACAGAGCAGCCTTTTACAGAGTTATAAATGAATATTCACTTTTCTGGACATTTTCTTCTCTGTAGGCTAAAGAATGTTTGTCCTGGCAATCTCTGCTCATAAACATCTTGTTCATGTAGTTGCCCTGTAGGTTTTCTTTCATTAGTCCAAATCTGTCTGTGAAGTTTGGTGGAGTCTGATGTCTAAAGCACGAGGTGGTGGTGAGCATTGGTGTCCAAAGCATGAGATCACACTACTTTTGGTGAGTGCAGTATAGATTGCGCATGGCTACATATCCTGCTGGTTGTGCTGGCTATGTCCACTGAAACTTGCTTCTTCGTGACAGGAGAACCTTGCCAGTTCCTATTTAGGAGTTATTTTCAAGCTCTCTGAGCTTGCTGTCATCTGTAAATTTAATGAGCACATTCTCTATTCTACCAGTCAAGCTGTTAATTAAAATATTGAAGAGCAGATCCCCTGCCAATTATCTTCCAAGGAAGGAAATTAGATTGATTTGACACATTAATTCCTGACAAATCCATTTGGCTGTTTTAAACTCTTACAAAATAGCAGGGAGTGGGAGGAAAAGGTTATATAACTTGTCCATGTGTCTTTCTAGTCTGGTTCTTGCCCTCCCTTAGCTTTCTTGAACTCTCCTCCTCATGACTTCTCATTTGTAATGATTGTTGGGCAGGAGTGAAAACAAAGAGATGGAGACAGCAGTCGTCATTACTGCCAAAACCTTTGTAACTTAAAGCCAAGCCTGGGCATTCTTGGGTGAGTGTCAGCAGGTTAAGCTTATTTGAAACCACCAGGCACACTAAATAGTCTCTGGTAGTGTTTAGCTCTTTGACACAGATATGAATTGCCTCTCATATGTGGAGTCTGTTATAGTCATTTCTCATGCATAAAAGTAATTCAGCTATTAGAAATAGCACTATTAACAAAATATGCACACTTTTTTGAAAATAGTAGGTTCTAAATTTTTTTGAAAATTGTTTATCCTGTGCCAAAATCTTTGAATTTATTTGAAGCTTTTAGAGACTGGGATAATTGTGTGGAGTGCTCTGAATAATTAGGTCCTCATCTCTTGATTGAATTTCTTTCTGGCTGCAGACAAATATGAACAACGGTTGGGCAAGTGCAGGCAATGCAAGTCATCAGTTTAAATTATGTTTGATACAGTGAGAGATGTTTTAAATACCTACCCAGGAGAATGCTATTATTTCTTTCCTAACCTAAGAAGTCCATGTCTAGTACCATAATGTTACCTAGGAGATCATAAGGTACCATGATAGTGGGAGAAAGCTTTTGGGAGGTAAAGAACTTTTGACAAGCTGACAAGTCAACTCTCTGACGATGCAATCTTTCTAAACTTCCCTTGCTCATTGAGTTCACATGTCAGATATAATAGAAACAAATAGAGTAAATATTTTTATTTCCAGAAGTTTAAAATTCCTATTCAAAATATCGAGTGCTGGTAAATAATGAAAATCATCTAAATGAGGTCCTATGCATTGCTGGCATTTTACCACATTCTTATGTACTCCTTAAATGCCACATATGTAATTGAGATTAGCAGAGGAAATTTTCAATCAAATTCAGAAACCTGAGGGCCTGATAGGCTTTTTGGACTTCTTTTGCAATTGCCCATTTAGCATATACTTTAGCATTATCCACTAAAACCAGCCCCAAATAATTAATGTAGCTGCAAGCAGTGTGAAACTGAGTCTGGCCCAGAGCCCTATGGGTTCACAGGCCCTGCTGCTGCCTCTGCCGTGGTGCTGGAGATGGCAGATATTACAGAGACAACAGGAGGTCACTGGCTTGCCCCCAATATGCAGTTTCTGGTGCCGTTTCTCATAGTCCCTCGCTTATATAATATTTTTTTGTTGGCCTCAGTGACAAATAGCAATGACTTTTCAAATAACCAGAGCTTCTTTTGTATACACAAATAATGTCATTGTTTTAGGAGCCAATATTGCAGGGCTTAAAAACACATACATTTGTCTCCTTGCCCTAAGTTACACCCTCTTGAGCCTTCTTCAGCCCTCTGACTTTCCCCTTGGTATTTACACACCCTTCATATGTTCAAATAATCACTGCATCTTTTCCAGTCCCTTTAACCTTCACCTGCCCAAACAGTAGCTGGTTGCTTGTTTGAATTTATTCTCATAAATCACATCTTCCCCCAGAAGTCAAAATGGGTATGTGTAATTCTGGGATTATAGGTACTAATAACTTTTAAAACCCAAATCTCAGTCAATTTTGGCAAGGCGTATTTTTGCTCTGGGATACACACCAAACCGTAGAAGTATATCTTCAAACAATCATCTAATCTATGAATTCCTGCAAGTGAAGGTGGTTTTCTTTTGGAGAGCTAGAGAGAGCAACCTTCTCTACCTGTACTTACGCAAAATGACTCCCCTGTAAAACTTGACCAGCGTGGAGCCAGCAGTTAGCTCATTGCCCTTGAGGGCTGTTGTATCATCATCGATGCAGTTGGTTGGGTTGTGGAGGGTAGATTCCTCCCACTCACACCACCACAGTCACAATAATCCTTCTGTTCACAAACCTCCCAAAATATTTATTGAGAGGGTAGCTTGGAGGCATGTTTTCAGCAACAGTTAAGCCTGTTTTCACTTGTCTGTCTTTCTTGCATTTTTTTCTATTAAATTTTGGAAAGGGGGTGGGTGGGCAGTGCTTAAAAGCTGCAGTTTTAGATAGCAGGCTTCCCCTCACTTTAATTACTGTTTGACAGATAGCTTGGCTTTCCAGCTGAGTTGCCCTGACTGGAAGCAGCTGCTCTTCTGGAATACTCCCCCTCCAATTCAGTGTGTTACAGAAGTAATAGGTGTCTTGTGCCCCTTTTCTACAGTTATAGCTGTAAAATGCAAAGTTTCCAATGTTTCAGATGGCTTGCGCGTGGGGAGATGTTTCCCTCCTTTCTTCGTTACTTAATGAAATTTTATGAAGTGAAACATTTGGTATGTCATTAACAATATAGGAAAAATAAAATGCACAGATCGGATACAATTCTCTCCTTCCTTGTTAACTCTTGTCAGTGAATGTAGAGCAGATTTTAATATATTTTACCACGGTAACCTGAAGCTTTCATTTGAAAAAGAGGCATGAATGACCGTACTGCTTGCAGAACAGTGGAGGGCAAGACTTCTCTGGCATGGGATAGTCTGCATGCAGCAAGCTGGTGTTTATATCCACAGCTGAGAGGAGTACTTATCATCTTGACTACATTGTCACATTCTTGTGAATGCTCTTGATTTCATCACTAACTCAGTGATTTATTTAGCATCCCACCACCTGGGGCCAAGTGATGTAAACACCTCAGTTTGATGATATTTTTTAATAATGGAAACATAAGTTTAAGCTGGTGTTTTCTAAGGAATGTATGAAAATATGACCTGAGTGCACCCTGCTGACTCAGGAAACTGAAGCTAAAGCACTCCAAAAACATTACTTCTAAAATTGCATTAGGTTTAAATGAAAGCATAATTTTCAGGTGCCTGACGTGGGTGAGTCTTGAATCCCTGTCATTACAACAGGAATTACACCACCATGTGTAACAACTGCTTACCTGCTACCTGGCAGCCAACTGCTGTTTGCTTTTCCATAAATTATCTCTTGGCTTTTGTGTCTGGGCTGCTGGGTGGTGCGAAGGTCAGCAGAGCCAAGGGCATAGCTCTGAGACAGGGAGAGCACCGACATTGGGCTGCGGGCAGGAACTATTCAAAGGGAAAGGTAGGCCAGCTATTTTTGAAAGTGAGAGAAGATTGGGAGCTTTGCGTCTGTCAGAGCCTGATAATGGGGGCTGCTTGCGGGCATGTGAGTGAGAGGAGAAGCTCTGGTGGCCAAGTAGGAGTTACCCAGCAGTGGGTCTGACAGAAGTCTTGGAAGCAAATGTGTTCTCACTAGTAGCAATAGGGAGAGTTGACTCTACATTGCTACTGCCTACAAGGAAGTATTAAATAATCACCTTTAGTTACTGGTTTATTACTTTCATCTGTGGCTGGCTGAGATCATCAGCCACTATTTTTTCTTATTTTTTTAATAGCTAGGTTCACGTCCTCTTTCACAAGCCCTATAGCTGTGTGGCTTTGGGAACATTGGTTTCAAAAAGTGCAAAGTAAGAGTTGACTGCTGAATCCTTGTGAGAATGGAAGTCAGGATTTTGGTGGGGTCTCTTTACTGCTTGTTCAGAATGACATTGTATTTGCTTCTAAAAAAATGCTAGTTGCAGAAAGCAATTTGTATTTTGTTTGGTTTGGTGACTGCATTTACTTGCGTTAGTAGGGAGTGGGTATTAAATGGAGTTGGAGGAGATGTTGTGCAGTGTATGACTTGGGGTTGGGAGAGGTCTAGTCTGGAAACTAATCAGCCTTTCTTGGTTTGTTTGCTAGCAAGTCTCCACCATTGGCTTATTTGTGTCATGAAGGTTTTTGTGAAATGTTTTGCTAAAGACAGCTCTGTAAATTTTTATTTTTTGTGGATCACAGACAACTTTTTTTTTCCCTTAAGTCTTTTTTTTTTTTTTTATAGGAAGGATATTTTTTCCTTTCAAAGGGAAATGCAATGAACACCTCCCGTATTTATTTTTCTCCCATATTTATTTTTAAGAGTTGAGCTGGTTACAAAGCGAAGGACAGTACAGGCTAGCACAGAAAAGGCAGTGACTGTGTGAGCTTAGCCACCTCTTTCAGTGTTCCTCCTTCCTGCCATCCCACCACAACGGTCTTGGGACAGTACTTGTGTCAGCAGAACATTGCTGGAATACACAGCTATCAAACTCAACTAAGTTGTACCTTATGCTTGCTAGTTTTATGATGTGCTTTGGAATGAGATCATCAAACTCCTTTTCACTAGTAATTTACTGTGAGCTTCAACAGACAAATCAAAGGATACTGTGACTGGAAAAAGAGTCTAGGCTTAAGTCCTATTCCCTGTTCTGAGGCTTGCTTTCCTCTTTTTCTTTCACTTCCTCTGTTCTAAAATTATTTGGGATAAGAGCAGCCAAAGGACACTGAGCAAAATGCTTCCGTCTCTGAGGATTTTGTAAATCTCTTACAAAAAAGATTTGCATGCATCTTTTGTGGAATACACTTACAAAAACAGTATAAGAAAGCAAGCTTCTGTGATCTACAGTTTAGAGACCTCCCCTAGGCATCCCAAAGGATGCCGAGCTCCTGTCTGGAAAATTGATTTAAATTTATTAAACATATTGTAAGAACAGAAAATGAATAGAAAATGAATGCCAACTGTTTATTTGTTGAAACACAAAGTAAGAGGCTATTAGAGGAATTCCAGAAAGTGAGAGAATGGAGATAAAGTCAAAAAGTGGGTTTTGCCATGGGAGCAGAAGAGGGGAATGCTGAGTTTGTGTGGAGAGGGCTCAAGTAAAAATAATACGAAGAAGCAAAAGGAGCTGCAACGAGGCTGCGACCTCACGCTTGGGAAGTGTTGAGTTGTGCTCTGCTGAGGGTGGGGAATTCAACAGGATACCGGAGCCCATTGTTGGACGCATCTGTGTGCAGGAAGCCAGGATATGAACCTTTCCTTTCTCCTTGTGATGCAGAATCCGTTCCAGGAGGTCTGCAATACGCCGTGTGCGCTAGGGTTAAATTCTTTTCCGTACATGATTTGTCACCACATCTTAACTGAAACTTGCCAAGCTTAGCAACACTCCTGTCTATAGAGTGTCATGCTGACTCTAATTTTTAAGAGTATTAGAAAGATTTTTCTCAGACATGTCTCACCTCTCCTTTGTAATTTTTAATCTAGTAGGGTCTTGATATCTAGGGGAAGGATGGATCTGGTGTAACTTTTCCAGCTTTTATCAAAATAAAGCAATTTTTTGTTTGTAACTGGTTTTTACTGGTAGAATTCTGCAGTCTTAGCCCCATCTGGTTTGTGCTGTGTGTATTAGTGCTTTTCTAGCTTTAATACTCTCTAGTCATAAGGCTGGCAGGAGTATCAGGAGCTGGAAGGTTACAGGGAGCTTCTAAAACAAAAGCAGTGATTTGTGAATGCGCAATAAAGATCTATAAAAGAGTATGGGGCCAAGATATGGTCTGTGTTTAAAGTAACTAGATAAATATTGTTGGACTGTGCTGCTTTTAAAATTAGGAATATTTTCTGTGATTATCTAATTGGTAATTGATGCTGAAACAAGTGCTTCAAGAATATATGGTGGTGTGATGTGAAAATGTGCTTGATAGATCTGTCTATAATTTACATCTGTATGTAATTTACATCTGTATGTATCAAATGTATCTGAGATAAAATAATGGATTGCTTTGCATTATGGGTTGTGGATTCTGCAGGCAGGACTTAAGCCTACCCTGCAAAAGGAAAAGAGGGCAGGAGGTGGAGAGAGACACAGTTGCTCTTAATAGATATTGCTGTAACTAGCTCATATGCAGACAAAGTTTTAGGGCTTTTGCAAGTCACCTGTAGGGAACAGCTGGAATTTTATTTCTCCCTTTCCTTGTATCTTTACTCTGTGCATAAAATAGCTTGCTTATTTATTTCGCTGGAGCTCTGATGTTCTCATTTAGACCTGCTGTACTGGGCATGGTGGTGGTAGCAATGTTGAGAAACCCCTTGGGTCTTGCTCATGCAACCAGAGTTCACGGGCAGGCAGCCATTCCCCTTCGGTTAGGTATGAGGGAGCAGTGAAGTCTGGTGTCCACTACACTGTGGGGCAGAGGCTGCTTCCCAAGGTGATCTGATCTCTCCTGGCCTCTTGCAGGAAGTTTAAGACTGTTATCAGTCTTTGTGGGTTCTTAGTGGTGAAGACTGCTTGGATTAAATAACTGCTAAATGGTTGTCAGTGGTTGATTCTGATGACACATATCATCTTCAGTTTATTTTGATGCATATTTTAACTTGTGAGTATTTAAGGTGTTGTTGAAACCATTGAGTCATTTTGTGTGAAACTGGAGCAAGCTTTGGGACAGAAAGAGTCTGATCTTGTGTCTTATTGTGATGGAGGCTTCTTCTTGTGAAGAAGTGTTCATGGAGTGGAGTTGGGGCTAGTGAATCTGCTCTTCCTAAGTCCTTAGTGAAGAAAGGAAAAACTAAATACCTCACTGGAGAGCTTGATGTGAAGCTAGGATCCTGCTCTGAAGAGCCCTCCAGCAACAAGTCTATCCCTGTTAAATATAGAAGAGAGCTGCTGGAGTTGGTTCATCCTGTCTGGTGCGTAGATGTGGGAAACTCTTGAGAACTGCACACCCACGTGTAACCGATGATCTGATAGAGGGAAATATTCCCATATCCCGTGTGTGGATCGATTCCGTCTCCTGTGTAGTGGTTTGCAGGAGGGTAGCTGCTCGGATGCTTCATAGCTCTCCTGCAGATGCACTCAAGCAGCTGCGTCCAGGCTGTATTAGAGGGTATGTGCGAACAACTGCTAGCGCGGGTGCCGTAGGCCTGGCATACCCAGGGTCGCACTAGCATCGCTGATGGGACCTAGCCAGCAGCCTGAGCAGCCCAGGGCTGCGCGGGAGACCGTGGCGACCCTTCCCCAGGGTTCCCGGATGGCATCCACCTGGGCAGAGCTGCCCCGAAAGCCTCCGAGGAATGGGCACATCTCCTCCTGTCTGCTGTAGCTGAGTTGTTGTGCTGGAGTTGTTGGGTTACAGACTAGAGAAATGCAATAAAACGTAAACAAAAGCTATATTCTAAAGTGCTAATCCAGAGTTAAACACTCTGTGATTCTTTGGTGCAAGTTTTAACACAAAACAGGCTGTAGTCAGCAGCTAGGCCTCAAAACCCCTTTTAAGACACGGTATCTATTTCTTTTTTTCTAAAACTCTCGTACTCTTGCTGCCACTGTAAAACTCTAATAAATTCCAATGGCATTTTACTACAGGACACTGGTACCATTAAAATATGGGAATCTTGTGAAATCTGGAAAGTGAAAAAGATAGAGGAGAAGTAATATTCTAGCATGCTGTAGTTATTGAATCTCTTGGAAAATGGAATGTCTGAATGGAATTGCAGGAGTTACCATAATACCAAGACCGTAGATGTACATGGCATTGTAAACTGCTATGGGTTTGCTGTTACTCTCTTTTATCAGTTTCTTACAGCCACTGCTCCTAAAGTCAAGTGTTTTTACAAGATCCTTTGTTTTCCCATCTTGCTTCCCCCTTTTTTTAAAATCAAAGACTGACTCTCAAATAAATTCTAGTCAGCTGGTCAAGGTCCTAGCCACACGTCATGTTCCTCCGATGAGAGCTGCTGCCTTCACGGAGTGCTCTGGCTTCCACTTAACCTGCACTGGGCTGAAAAGTAAGCTGAGTTTTGTAAGCTGAGTTCAGTCATCTCTGCTCCTGGCAGGAGCAATAAACTGGAGCGTCAGGGAGAGGCAAGGCAAGTGGGAGTGCTGCCCCTTGAGCCTCTTTGATCCTTATCTACTGCTGCATGAGTCAGAGCAAGGAGGCTTTTAGACCTTATGCTGCAGAGATTTAATTTGAATGTGCCTCCAAAATAGATTAAAAACACAATACACAGAAAAGTACTTGCAGGAGAGCAGAATATGTAATTCTTAGATTAACAGTGTGTTGACAGTGTCTTGAGTATTTTAGATTGACATTACTGTTGTAGCAGTGGTTCAACCTGGATTTCATTTCAGAGGGCCACTAACTAAATTACTCCTGAGTAATTAAACCAGTCTTCAGTTGTGCAAGCCATTTAAAAAGGAGTGTCAGTGAAACCTCTTTGTATTCTCTGTTCACGATTTGTAGGTCTGTACCATTTAAAGGTGAATTAGTAGAGATTTTAAGTTTGTGTTTTGGGCCTTTTCATATCACTGACTAATAAAAGGCAGCGGTATCTAAAGAAAGGTCACTATTTCCACATCATCAGTGGTTTCTTTCTCATTTTCTCTTGCTTAACGTAATTCTTTTTCTATCAGCGCCCCGTCACTTCTCCTCTATTCTCCATGTGCTTACTATTCATCATTCCAACTATTACATGTGTTTTGGGGCAATTTAAAGCTGTGCATTCACAGAGACGATGGTTAGAAGCCGACCGGGGAGCTGCGGGGCTGAGGACGCTGCCTACCTGCCTGCTACCTAAAATGTTTGTCTCCTGTGTGGCTGCTGCACATCCACCAGGCACCTCACCAGCTTTTGCCTGTGCAGAGACAGGTGTTTCCACTAAGTAACAGCTCGAAACAGTAGCTTTTCGAGAAGAGTTTAACAATTTCAGAGCTTAATGATGAATGCCAAAACTAAGTGTGAGCGATTTCATGGCTGCTGGTTCTTGTAATCTCTATTAATTCTGTGAATGAGGTGCGAGGTTGTGCATCGGCCAAGAGAAGTATCACGTTTCCCTTCACCGCCCTCCTGCCCCAGATCTCTCACACGTCTTCTGTCGGCTGGAGCGCTACAAGTGTTTTTGTTTTGCTGCTGTTGGATTATTTAATACACCTTCCAAAACGCTCACACTCATGGAGGTGCATATGCAGCCAACTGTGTCCTACAAAATGGGAGCGTCCCTTCTGCTGCCCAAAATTAGTCATTATTTAATGTCACGGTAACAGGGAGGAAGAGGCAAGAGGAAAGGGGAGGTGCGCATGGAAACAATGTCCCCGCAGCCCCGTGGCATCCGTGGTCACAGATCAGGAAAAGGACTGGAGCGCTTCATATAAAGTACGGGCCAACAGGGCGCACCTCCCTGTGCACGCACTGTAAGTGCACGGGGGCCCCTTGCCCCCCGTCTTGCTCCAGGTTTTAGGAAGCGCTTCTGACGTGGCCGCTGCGTGTCCTTGAGGAGCCGCACGCGGGGCTCCGGGGCCGCCCCCGGCGGCTGTGCGGCAGTCGGTTATGTGGTGCGGGGGGCGCGGGAGCCCGCGGGGGCTGCGGGCGCGCA